>CAVNYN010269958.1:0-28619 GCA_963692815.1 Nyctanthes arbor-tristis
CTCTAATCAAGCTGAGCATACCAGATTCCTTGGATTTTCACATCCTTGGGGGCCTTTGAACCCAAATCAGTATCAGATGGCTGAATGCTTTCAAATACTCCAATCACCTCACCAGTCTCAGGTTTGCTCTTGGTAACACTCAGGGTGATCTTTCCTGTTGAAGATGATACATTCTTAATGTTTTCCTTCTCGAGTTCTTCCTCATCTCCTCTGCCTCCTGCAGGCAATGCAACTGCATTGTCATAACCGGTAGATCCACCCCTGCCCTTTGGGTCAAGGAAGGATGAGCCTCTGTATGATGGCACAAGGAATTCGCCACTGAAGTTATCTGGTTTGCCGGAGGCTACAAGCTGTTTGATCGTGAAAAGGAAAGGCACACGCTCTCCACCAGGAAGCTGAACTGTCACAGCAGCATAGTCAATTCCATCCTTCTCTTCGAACTTGACTGTGCCATCTTGAGATACCTCAAAGGGTCCTTCGATCTCGTCAAGGGTGTAGGTTAAACGGGTCATGAGCTTTGTCTTCTGGAACTCAGGTGGTGCATTCTTGTTTATTCCCTCAGCCTTGACAGTAAATGACGTGGGCTCAAAGCAGAACTTCTTGGCATTGTATTTGCCTGACTTGAAGGCAAAGCTCTCAACACCACCTTCAATGGTTGGGCACTGGTTTGCCGTCCCAGTTCCCTTCACTTCAAGGTACGTCTTGCTTTGGATTTCATCATAGGTTAGCCGTTTGGGAACCCCTTCGGCATTTGCTCCCTGTATACCCAATGTGGATTAAAATTCCCATTTGCAATGACAACATACTCATTTCTGAAATCATAAATTTGTGAATCATAGTTCATTCTAACTCACTTCACTAAAATTTTCATTAGAAATATCTGGCACTGACAGGCTAATGGCTGATTGAAATAAGAAATATGGAGTAATTTGCTTGAGGCCCCATCACCAAAAATGTTCTCTCTTCTTAACATTCTTCTAGATCATTAGCACAAATACAAAAAGATCGAAGAGCCAAGTTTTAACTTGCCAGAAAGTCAGGTATCCACTCACAAATCCATGCAGGACACTTGATTATCAGTTCACAGATTAACTTTTGATTATAATAATAGTTATTATGTCTCTTCTGAATTCTAAGATTTTCATGTGGCAGGATCAGGGCACTTGCTATCTTACCAATAAATATATGAAAGATGAGACACATCTAACTTAATAATCCTAAATAAGATGCTAACATAGCAGATAATCTTTTTAAATTTTATATGTTGATTTTGCAAATATCATAATTACCAATCCGGTAAACAGAAATAGTCTCAGCAATTCAAATACAGACAGTGCAATTACTGTCTTGATAATCATCAAATATGTCTCTTAACGTATTGGAATTATCTTTTTCATGGGACAGATATAAGAATCTCCAAGGACGTACCGAGACGACAAGTGCAGAAGTGGCAAGAGCAAAACCAGCAATCTTGGCAGCATCAGTGCACTTCTGAGCCAAGTCCTTTAGATCAGCCTGAAGAGAACAGGTGAGCCTCGATCCAGCCGTTTCAACTCCGAAGGACTTGCCAATGCTTTGAACAGACCTCAGCTGCTGGCTGTTTCTAGCTGAGATACTAATCTTGGTTGGTTGCATGAGAGTTGCAGCTGCTTGTAGTGAGGTAGCCATTTTTGTTTCAGAATTTCTTGATTACTCTCTCTGCACCTTATTACAGAGAAGTACTAAGTAGACAGAAAGAAATGGTCTGTATGGACAGATTAATTTAGTGGCTTAGATATGTGTAGGATAAGAGATAGGATAAGGGTGGCCTCTCTGAGTTTGTGTTTCTGGTTTTCTGACTTGCCACGTGGCATTCTTGCTATTCTGGATAAAGATTTTCACTTGTGCAATCTGGGCAGGACATAGACGGACAGCCACTTTCAATCATATTGTAAAAAGAAAAATTATTAAATCAAAGGAAAAAAAAATTAGTAACCATGATGCATTAACATGTGGTCCAGATTTCTTATTCTGAATCTTAGGTGGTATAAATGCTTAACCATTATTGTTGTAGTAGGAGGCAACAATTTGAAATAAGTGACCGAGACTTGATTAGGCTATGTTTTGCATTGACAAACCTTAATTTCACATAGTGTGCATTCATATAAGATCATATTCTTTAAACTTAATGAATTGAAGATATGTGATGTGAAGAGGAAAATTGCATCTAGCACGATAATAATCTCTGGGGAAATAGATTGGATCGGAATGAACATAATGGCAACATTCAGTTTTACAACCTAGAAATTAACAAATGGGAAATGGTGAATCCTTTTGGTTAGGAATTCAGAAGGCGTGGACTACCAGAGCCCAAACGGGATACAGCAATAACAGGATAATCCCAACTGTGTTTGAGATGCCATGGCTTTGTGTGAAGGAGTTACGGACTCCACCAGACGCTCTGATGTGCTCTTGCAGCAGATAACAACCGATGGCAAGACATATTGCAATGCCAATCCAGCTGTCCCTAACGGAATGAGCAAAGAAATTTGGAGCAACCCCCAAAAGAAGGATCAACGAACCAGGCATTTCCAGCCAGCCTGTAGTCAATCAATCAAACATTCTCAGGGGGACTAATATCAAATAACAACAATAGAAAATAAGTATGTAAACAACAATAACATATGATATATACTATAACTGTAATGGATGGACAGACTATTGAACATCATTCACAAATAGCACCTCAACTCTACCTGGGAAATGTCGGGGGAAGAAAAGCCTCCATACAACCGTGACAAAAGCAATCCATTTCCCAACATCACCCCTACAGTACAATGCCAATACTTGGTAAAAATTGATTTTCGATTTGAAGGAAGAAAATAAACTTTGAGCTAGAGATCACCACCTTAATAAGTGGAAAAGTCTAGAAGGAAAATATAAGGAACCAGAAGTGAAGTCAACATGTTTGTTCTCCAATTCGTTCGATCCAGGATCAACAAATAACTGCAGAAATCCTTTCAGAAGGAAAGCAATAAGTGCTGGTAAGCCCATCATGAGTAGCACATGCAAGGAAAAAGAATAAGATCGGAAGATTTTTTTTCATACATTAGTAATGAATCAATGTGCATTAGAAAATAGCGTCACGGGTCACACTGAGTGATAATGTCATATTATTCATCTGCTAATGTTTGTTCTTAACATGCTTTCTGTTCTGTATTTCCTCAACTTTTTCTAGAAGTCTGCCATTGTTAAGCATGGTGTTAAGGAAGCAATTATTATGAACTCAAGTGAGCTAACTGCAAAACCAGCAAGTCCTTCACAATATTTGCCAGTTGCCCCTATTTCTTTGTGTGCATGTCTTCCCACATATTTGAATAATAATTGACTAATGACAGAAAATTACACGCCGAAATCCTTATTTGGTACTGATTTCTTGCATTAAAAATGGTATTGATCAGTCTATAATAATTGACTTGACAGTAATTCACATCATGATTCTACCAAAATCACTACCATATCTAGAATTATCGCATTGCATAATTGTCATCAACCCACAAACACAGAATGTTAAATATTTACACTTAGACCATTAAGCAATCCATTTAGACTAAAATAAGCAAAAGTAACCAAGAAGTCTGCATGAAATTTTAATAATGGTTGGTATGGAAACTCACATAGCAGCAAAGGATGCGACCCATTTGAGTACAGAATTGGCAAATCCAAGGCCACCCAATTTGGTGGCATGATTAATGAGTTTCTTGGCAGCAATTTTGAGCTCATTGAAATCTGAACTCAGAAGTTCCTCCATTTCTTGATCAGTCTTCATGGCCAAATACTCCACCCTCCCCATTTTCTCTTCTAATTGCTCAGATGATCTAATTTGCTAATCAAAGTTCAAGAAATAAAACGGTAACTGCAATTTGTGCTGTAAGAGGTAGGTACTGAATACGTACAGTCTGGCGACGTGATCTTGGTGACTACTTTCTGAATGGCATTCGTAAATAACAATGGTATGGTTAGGACAAGTGGATCAGCAGGTTTTAAGGTTAGAGTCCGGAGAGCCAAAAACAGTGCAAATTTACGGTTCCGAAACGTTTGTTTATTATTACTTCATTTTCGTCCTTAACTTTGGGCAGGAATTAAGCCTACTACGTGGGAGCATCACAGAGGCGATCAGTGTATAAATTCCACTGAATGTTTGGCTATGGTTACATTCTTTTTTTATTATATATTATTTCTCTTTTTATCAATTTTCCCATTAATAAAGCCTTTTATGCTAGTAGTACTGTTTTTCTCAATCTTCAGTCACATTTTTTGTGATTCACGATAAATGATACGTGGTACTCATGATCAATTCAATTTTGGATCTTAAAGGTAATGATAATTGCTATTCACAAATGATTTTTAAAAATATGTTCAAGACAGCGATGATATCACTCCATACTTAGGTAAGTTACATTTTTTGTTTTGTCTTGATTTTTATTGGATTGAATGACATGCTCTTGTGTTACAACAAGCATCGGTATTGCCCATCTTCAATTATTGAGAAATGAATTTTATGTTTTTAAGGTTAACTTGAGACAATAAATAGTAAAAAGTAGTATATGGTAACCGTGATAATTGTCTTATAGTAACAAAAAATAGTGCAGACAGACAATTCCACTAAATACGTATTGGACTCTTCCCTTTTCTTTTTGAACTGTAACACATTTTTGTGTCCATTTCCTTAAAAGCCGAGACCAACTGACCCCTTTGAAGTTTGAACCACCACCCCCACATTACACTTAAAATAAATAAAATTTCTCAAAGAAATTCATATATATGACAAATATTCAATTCAAAACCAAAAAGGAAAAAAAAAAAAAAATCCCACAATGAAGTATTCACACAGACAAGTAGCAAATCCAGGTGAAATTTTGGGCTATTGATGGTGGCGTGGGCGGTGGTTATGGCCTTTCCCGGCTTCGTTTACCGCCGCTTCATGCGAGTCGCACACTTGGGTCTTGAATTTGCACCCGAACTTACCTGTTAGCGAATTCCTCCAACCAGCTTTACCCACGTGTCCGCCAGGGTCCATTTTGTCAATTTTCGCTATGGCCTTCTTCATAGTTGAACACTCCCGCTCCAGTTCCTGCACCCGCGTCCGCATGCTGTCCATGTCCAGTCGCAGCACCTGATTCTCCCTCATCGCCGCCGTCCACGTGCTGCTCCCTTCCGTCGCACATGCCACCGCAAGTGGTCTCCCGCCACCTGGTTCTGATTCGTTTTCCTCTTCTCCTCCGCCGTCCAGTAAAGTCCCGGCAATGGCGTGCCGGAGCTGAAGCTGCTCGAAAAAAAGAACCTACACCACCGCTCTAAGCGGTAGCCGCTCGTTTTGAGCGGCGTGAGTACAGGCTTCTAGCGTTAGCTTCTGGCAATCCAAAACTCCGCAGATCTTTTCTCTATCTGCCTCGGGTATCCATGGATGTGCCTGTGTAAACACACAGAAATTAACGCAAATTGAATCATTCATCCATAATTTACATTTAAAATCTCGATTTTGTTATGCAAATTAACGATTAATTTACCTTTAGATAAACATCAACAGCGCGATAAAGGCCGTCATCGAATAGTCTGGCAGGGTCAGGCAAAGCAACGGCCAGATCGAAGAATTTTTCCTGCTTCAAATTAGCATCGGAAGCTATTTCCGATAAGTATCCGTCGATCAATTTGCCAACTAAAATCAATGCGGTAGACCTTTCATCGCCTTCAGCTCTATTGACAGATCTGTAATCTAATTCTTGGAGAAAATATTTCAAGATCCTCTCCACACAATCAACATCGTATAACGTTTCGTTCAAATACGAATAGCTTGGAATTAATAGATCGTCTAGCGTGGCTTGCTCTAATTGTGATCCAATTTTCTTCTCCAGTGCTGTTCTGCAAGCCTCCGAAGCGTTTAATATATTGGCCGTTCGCAATAATCCGAATAAATGTCTAGTAGTATTTGACGTTGATATTGAGCTTTTCTCTGCAGGAAGATTAGCGATTACTGTTTCTAGGAGCTCTCTCTGGTCATTCTCTGAGAGTACATTAGAAGAAGAAGAAGGCTTCCGGCTTGTACGCGAAATGCCGGGAATGTACTTCTTGGAATAGCAAATCAAACAACTCTCTATAATCTCCCCACTTAGATTCATAGATTTCATGGCGAAAATCAGGCTGTTGAAGAATGGCAAACTCAGATGCCCAAGCTCGTTTAACCATGAATCGGTTCCAGTTCCTCCTCTTGCAGCAGTAACAACTTTTTTCCGTTCATTCTCAGTCCCATCTTTGCCGTTTCCACCTCCGTCACTCACCGGCCATCCGAATAATGACGGATCTGAAGAGGCGGCTTTGGAAGCAATGGCATCGATGCATCTCCGGACAATGCCAACATTCTCTGCTAAAGGCAAAAGTCTCTCACAGGAAGTTAAAGTTTTGATACATTGTTTGATATTTTTAAGTACTGACTGAGCAAGAAACCTTTCTGTCTTGGAAATGAGATTCTCTTCGGAGTACTCTTCCGTCATTTCCAAGTACTCTCCTGCGCAGCGGAGGGCGGCGACATTGGAGCCGGAGATATCGATTTTTACACCGTAACAGAATTTCGCGGCGGTTTCGAAGGATTCAGTGCCTCCCGGGAAATCCGGGAGTATGATGAGATACTCTCCGTCGTCTTCTTCCTCCTCTCCTTCTTCCCGGATTTCTTTCTCGTTGTTGTCATTTTCTTTTTCTTGGTTTGTTTCAGAGGCAGTTTGGACTCTAGTGATTCCGCTTGCTGCTGGGTTCTTCTCTTGTTCCGTAATCATCTCGTGAAGCTTCCTACTTTTTGACATCAGAGGAAACTGAAAATTCACGGAACATTTCCACGGCAGTTAGCATCAAAACAGAATGATAAATCCGTAGAATATTCAGGTGAAACCTGGAACTGACCTTGTGCAGATGAAAAGTCATGTCATCTACTTCGATTTTAACATCACTTGGTAATCCTGTAGTGCAAAACCTGGAAAGGAAAACACAGCTATGGCCTATGAATGGAAAGAAAGAGAAACCAATATGCATACAGCAAATGGAAAATAGGATATTCATTCACCATGCTTGGCCTTTGGAGCTGGATTTCTCAGAGGCCATCTTCATTCACTAAACAAAAGTTGTTTTTCGCAAAACCAAAGCCTTAAAACAGATCCATGAAAAAGGGATTTGACTAGGCACAAAAAACAACTGCACTTTCTGCGTCTAAGTCTTATGGAATGATTATGCCGGTGGAAAATCAAGCCAAGTCTAAAGGGAGTTGGTAGCAGAAATTGTTTGGAACGAAGAGGAAAGTGAGAACCAACAAACGGGTCTTTAAGCAGAAATCGAGAAAGGTTAGTGGAAGATGACGGGCAATGAAATTTGAATGATTTCTCTCCTCTTTATTGTTCGAATCAGATCAGAATCTTCTCTCTTTTTTTATCTCTGAAAGGAAGAAATGGGGAAGAAGAAAAGCAAGTAGTATAGCCGAGTGGATTGCATAAAGGGAATTTGTCACTTTAATTTTTCTCTTTTCATGAGACACATTTTGAGTTGTTGCTATTATCATGATGATCATCATCATTTGTCTGCAAAATACCCAAAAAAATTCGTTGTTTTTCTTGCTTTTCTTTTTGGCCCCATAACAGCTTGATAGGATTGCATGGACCTCAACTCTTTGCCCATCAATCATAGGTGCTCTAATTAACCAATCAAATTATTCATTTGATTAGTCATTTTAAACAATTGCTTCTAAACCAATCTCATAAGTAGGGGACTTGGTGGTAGAATGGGGAAATATTTGTTTTTTTTTTTTTAAAGTAGACCATGTTACCGGGTTATTAGATTCAGAACACTTGCTTTGGCAACCAATAAATATTACCCGGATAATTATACTTTCATGAATATTTGTCAACAACTATGGTTGACATTTTACGAGCCCATTACAAAATCACAATTTTTTTTTTATTTTTCAACAAAATTTAACCAATTAAATCACACTACGCATAACAATAATTCAAAAATAAATCTTGATTAAAGTATTATTTAACCAATGCTAATTATAAATTGTTTCCAAACCGACCTAAACTTCCTCTAATTAATTTTGTTATTTGAATATTAATTACTACTAGTATAAATAAAAAACAAAAATACGAATCTTTAGTGGTCACACGTGTGACGTGGACAAATAAATGTATAGTGGAATAATCATAATTTTCTAAATTTAAATACCGACACTGGTTATGAAATCACAGAGAGACAATTGGACATGCACCATCCTGCCATTAATGTACACATATCTACCATTTGTACATGTATTAATTATAAAAGCAATGAAGACACAAGATGTAGGTTTGCACATTAATAATTTCATATTCAAATTTCAAAAGAAGTGATACTATTTATTTAGATTGAGTCTCCAGTTTAGTTGGTATTACTATATTAGAAGATGAATTGATATGCATAAATATATAGAGGTCTTCATTTATTTAATGGTCAATAAAGAGATGATAATTAGACTGAAAATCGGATAAATAGTGTTATTCTTTCAAAAGCACAATCAATTCCCAACTTCATTACACCTGTTTTTTTTCTAAAAAAAGTTGGTGAAATCATGTAATTGAATGATTTATTTCTTTTTGTTTACAGTGGTACTAAATTTGTCTGAAAGCAACTGGAAAACTTTAAAGAGTTAATACTACTCATAGATGACACAAACTTTTATACTATCTTCGTCCTATAAAGATAGTTCGGTATGTATTTTTACGTAGATTAAGGATTAGAAGGTAATGTAATTAGAACCTTTAATTTTACTTTATTTTTCCACATATACCCTTTTGTCATTAATTGTTTAAAATATTTTCAATACATAGATAGTTGAATAACAATAACTAATTAAGGGCACATATGAAAATGAAACATTAAATACATGTTCAATATGATAGGTGGATTATCTTTTTAGGAAAGACGAAAATAGAATAGTAGACTATCTTTGTGGGACGGAGGTAGTAATCATTTTTAAAATCATGAGTGTAGTTAGCTTTTTCTATTGAATGTAACTGAAGAAGAAAAACCAGAAAAGATCACTTATTTACTGTAAATAAGAGCACAGTGTATGAAATTTTCAAACTTTATGAAACTTTAGACAGGTAGTATTTAATAAAGGTTGTAATAATTGTTTGGATGTTAACTTTTACGGCAGACTACGGCATTCCTGGGTTTTTAACCAGCAATGATTAGCCTGTCTAAACTCAATTAATCATATGGGCATTTTTATGTGGACTAAGTCAATGGAAAGCCATATTCCAGATTAAAGTCTTACTATTATCATTTTAATACTACCTTTTTTACTGGCATTTAAAGACTAATAATACTGCATAATTAATCTATTTTATACTAGTATTAAATTTCATGATGTGATTAAAAATTATTTTCTGTAGTATTTATTCTCATTCATCTTTCTTAGACGGCAAGGGTGACATTGATTGTTCTTTACTGCTCTCCTTGTAATCATTGAATTTAGTTTAATTTTGTTTGTAGAGGCGTACAATCAGTTTTGATCCGGGGATCAAAACTTATAATAATAATCAATTTAGTAATTAGAATCACATGAGTGAATGAAATCACCGTCTAATATTATTACGGCACTATACGTCTAGCGTTAGATTATTTCTATTATTTTTTTTTTTGAATGAATAATTACAATTACTATTTGTATAACTATTTTGTCTTGTTTACTTGTTACTGACCTCAATAATATTGTTTTTCTTCGTAATACAGACAAGTAATTACTTGCTTAACGGTTAGCGCCTTGGTGGATTGGAAAGAACAAAAAACACAAATTTCGTGACAAAGCAGCCCCAAAAGAACACGTGACCGTGCACTCTGCACCATGCAACAAATTGGAGTTACAATTACCCCCATTTTTATTTTATACTAATAATAATAATAATAATAATAATAATTTCCACATGCATTACTTATTGGTCAAAGCATATTTGACCCAAAATTATTCAACTACATAAATCCCATATATTTATTTAAGAAAAAACCCAATACTTTTATGATTTCACAAGTCTGCAGATGAATGCTGCTGAGGAAGCAGTTCTGAACCATTCTTTAACTTGTAGCTTTATTATCTACAGAAAATAAAACAAAGAGAGGTATAATACTCGCATAGATTTGCAATAGTGGACAAAAAACAAGACCGGTTTGTAACCTAACATATTTAATGTGACCTTATTTTGTTTTAATTTTCAGATAGGTATCGATCAGTTATAACATTATACCTCACTAAGATAGATTAGCATTACTCATAAAATAATGTTTATTGCTCTTAAAATAATGTTTTGACATTGACCCCTTTGGTCAGATTTTTAGATTACAAGGGGGATTGTAGAGGTGGGAAATCGAACCCTTGACCAAAGGTTTAAGAATCTAATTGGAATGCCATCAGACCACATGGGTCTTGGCTGGTTAGATTTTTAATACCACAATATTGGCATTTTCCAACACTAAAGTTTCAAAGCATTGCTTTATGAAATTTCAATCCATTGAATAGAATGCTATAGGAGAAATGACATTCAGAGTTTCAACTGTTGCACGTCATTGTTGAAGAAGAAAAAGAAGTTAAAAATCATGTTAATTCATTTCATTCTTGAAGTGTTTTGATCCACAAGGAAACACTACAGTAACATAGTAAGTACTTACTGGCAGATGTGGTGGTTGAAGTTGAAGTTGAAGTTTCCGGCAGTTGATTTTCAGATGGAATAACAACCCCAGGCCAAGGTTGGCACATGCAATGTTTCCCCTTTTCAATACTGTGATAAAGTTTTTTCAAGTGATCCCCACAACCAGCCCATGTATACTTCCCACATTTCTTGCATTCTACCTTAAAGCACATTTTCTCTTTTCCCTAGATCTCAAGGTTTTACTTTTTCCGCAAATTTTTTGATGTCTTATCCCACACTTCACATATTTGTTCAGATTTTATAGGATGCTATTTACTCAAAATCATCGACGGATTTTGTCACATTAACCAAGAGTTCTAAGTGTTCTTGGTGTTGAAAGTATCGTTTTGTAGAAACTTAGGTATCAAGTTTTGTTAGTTTGCTTGTGTCTGTTTTTATTCTTTGGTGAATTCAAGAAACAAGCCGAATTTCATGATTATTCGATAACAAGAAACAAAATGTTATACTACCAGATAACAGAAAAAGCTTTACAAGAAAATTTATGTGCTTTAATGCAGTACTTTACAAATGCAATAATTAATGTCTAGTTGCTTGTATGCTTAATTAAGAACCTCTCTACAGACAAACATCCAGGCAAGACAGGACAAGAAGTGGTTGTGGTCTAGTTGATAATAAGGTCACATGAGAGTATGAGACAATTAGGCATGAGGTAACAGAGTCAAATGAATGAGTTCTGCTATTGGAACAGAAACACCTAAAAAGGTTGAGCAAAACTATCACCATTAAAAGATTTTATTTTTCAACATATCACATCAGATCACCTTTACATTAGTGGTAATTAAATAGATTACATTTCATTTTCTTCATGCTTCTTTGTCTATGTTTTTGTCCAATTAGAATTATTTCAAATGAACATGAATAACATAATTAAGCAGTACGGAAATTTTCTAATATCCCATATGTCTTGTGTTAAAATTTTCTAAAGAAACAATGTTTGTTCCCGTTAAGAAACCAACATTACTAAAAAAAACAAGAAACTACTTCATTGATTCTTTAGAAAAACGTGTGTTTTTACCCTCATTTCTTTCATCAAACTCTGTTCTTTAGTCAAACAAACACCCGATTCAGCTTCTCTTGGCATATAGTCCCTTTGCCCATTTTCACCAATATAATTAAAGCAATATATATACGTGCACATTAATCACTCGTCAGTTAACGCTCTTGAAAAAATTTGGGTAAATTTCTCAAATTGTTCCCAACCTTTGAGTTAAGAATCAGTTGGGTCTTTAGCTTTTTTTTTTTTACCTTCAAGGTCTTAAACCTTTCATAAATTCACATAATAGGTCCTTTTTTACAGCAAATGTGCAGCATCCTTTTGGCCGGCAAAATTGTTGTCTTGCTACCGTTTTCCGGGTGTCAAAAGGGAGGGGGTGAATCCCTCGATTTTCCTACCAGAAATGGCATCATTCCGACAGCCCTTGGGAGGGGGTGGAGTGGGGTGGGGTGTTTTGTATTTTTTTAATTTTTTATTATTTTTAATAATTTTAAATCTTTTGTCTTTAAAATTGAAAAGTTAAGAGCTATAAAAGTAATTTTATTAGAAAGTTAACGACAATTTTGACGAAACCCTTCAAAAAGGACCTATCGTGCAAGTTTATAAAAATTGGAGACCCAGGAGATCGAAAAAAAGATTACGGACCCAACAAATTCTTAACTCAAAGGTTGATGACAATTTGTGAAATTAACCTATAAAATTTAAAATCGCAATGGATAGAATGATTGAAAACTTTCAAATAAATTAAAGTTGAACGACTTAAATTACAGTAAAATAAGTACTGGTGATGATATTTTACTATTATTAATTTTTTTTTTTGAAAGGACTGATGCGATCTTTAAGCAAATTGAAATTGAGTGATTCGAATAGTACTAAATTGAATATGAGTGACCTTGATTCATCTACACTCAAAGTTCGGTGACCTCGTTTGTTTGCACTTTTATTTTCCTTTTTCTGGGGACTTTATCGTCTTTTTGGCCATGTTTAAGTCGAATACGCCGGGCCACCCAATCAATAGTTTGGGTGGAGTATATCAGTTTCAATTCAATATTGCAGTTTGAGCAGGAACAATGGCGTCAACCGTACTAGCAAAGGCTCTCCCACTCCGTTACGTGCGCAATTCGGCCTCCAATTCCGGCGCGGCGCGAGTTACTACATACTCGCCGATAGCGCTTCCAAGCCGTAGGAACTGCTTGCTGCTTCTAACTGCCACAACGGCGCTCAAGGCGTTGGAAATGCCGGCAAAGGCGGCGGACATACCGCTGTTCGGGCTGAGGCAAGGGCTGCGGAAGGTGGAGAAGGAAGCAGAGGAGCTAGTCAAGGAAGGATTCGAGACGGCCGACAAGGGAATTGAGGCAACAGAGAAGGGAATAGAGGCCGCAGAGAAGGGAGTGGAAGCGGCAGAAAAGGGGATAGAGGCGGCCGAGAAGGATATCGAATCAGCGGTGAGTTTCGGCGGGCTGGCGCAGGCGGGAGCGGTGGCGGGAGCGGAGGTGGTTGGGGTTTTGATTGCCACTAGTATTGTAAATGGAATTTTGGGACCGGAAGCTAAAAAATTATGAAGCAATTATTTGTATTCGTATTGATCAATATTTTGTTCAATTTCCTGTTTGTAATTTGTAATTATGAAACCTTTGTTGAACAATTTGTCAATTCTGATCAAGGTAGTTAAAAATTTGCGGTCCCGTTATAGAAATAAGGTCGGGTTCTTTATAAAGCCTGATTTTTAATCACATATTAATACCTCACTTGATACACACCACATGACATCTCATTGGAAATCAGGCACCGTATGAAACCCAGCTCTAGTTCTTTGGAAATTTCCCTCAATTTATATTATACTTTGTTAGTGTAAGTGCTAGCTCGTGTATTTTAGTGAAGTTGCTTGTATTGTATGTATACAAGCAGTAATATGAATCGACAAGTTATGAATTCAACTTGAACTCCGGTTAGAAAGCACTTTAAACTTACAAAAAAATTTAATGAAGATGTAAATAAATTGGCTTGATGAAGATGAAAATGTTGGAGGGCCACAAAAGTGTCACGAATAGTGAGAGCTAGTATATTTTTGGGCTAATTACACTTAACGTTTCTAATATTTCGACTTTTTATCGATTACATCTTTAACTTTTAATTTTCCATTTTAAGATCTCTAACCTTTTAAAAGTGTTACACTTAATATTCATATAACGGAAACTGTCTATTTCTACTATTAAAGTCGAGGATATTTTGATAAAATATAAAAAACTAATATTTTTAAAAAAAAGAAAACAAAAAAAGGGTTTGGAAGACCCCCTATGGCTGCCAGGAATAATAGCAAAGTTCTGCCATTTCCTAAAGCAGGGGCCCTTTTTTAGCGCCTGAAAAAGGAATGGAGTCTCCCCCATTTGGCTGTCGAAATGGCAGCAGCCGAAATGATAGCAAATTGCTGCCATTTCGACAGCCATGTGGGGGAGACCCTACCTGTGTTGCAAGAAATGGTGGCACTTTGCTGTCATTTCTGACAGCCTTTTGGACTCCCCTTTCTCTTTTTTTTTTTTTTTTGAACATTAAAATAGTAGTTTTTTTATATTTTATCAAAATACCCTCTACTTTAACACTTTTAAAACATTAAAACATTAACGATTTCTGTCATAGAGACGTTAAGCGTAACACTTTTAAAAGTTAAGGATGTTAAAATGAAAAATTAAAGATTAGAGATGTAATCGATAAAAAAGTTAAAAGGTTAAGAATGTTAAGTGTAATTAACCCTATATTTTTAATGTGATTTTAAATTATGCGTGAAAAACCGGATTTTGTAATTGTGTTAAAAATTATATTAGAAAATTGTGTTTGTACGGGTAAAAATTTACTGTCTAAATTTGTGCAGTTCCAATTATCTCCGTGTCAAATATGAAAGCAGAATCGCGATTTGGTTGTTAAAAACGTTAAACCTTTCAGTGAGTTTAGTTCCCGCTGGAGCGAACGAAACAGAAGACAAACCGATTTCCTGTCGGGACAAACCCCAAAAAAGATCTCTCTGGTGAGAATAACCCGTATCCGCTAGTTTACAGTTCAACGCATACTCACTAATGCTCCACAACCACAAGGAATCCGCGATGGCTTGGGTGGCTACAACTTCGACCACCGTCGGCCTTCCAAGAGTCCGCCCTTTTTGCTTTCGTTTCGACCGTCAATGTCCTCCTTCCATGAATTTCTCTCTCCAGTTGAGGAGTAAAGCTCGTCGACATCACAGAATTTTTTCCCAGATCAATCCTGACTCCAATACAACAGAGGTGTGATTGTCGCTTCACGCTCTTATTGTTTATAAATTTCTCAATTAAGTATTGTTGAAATTGAAATGACATTTCTTCAGTATCGCTTTGATTTCTCTACCAATTCCTCGATTATCCATTCAGGTTTTCGTTTAATTTTGTTCTAGACACGTCAACAAAATTGATTCGGCTATGAATTTGTGGACCCTTTGATATAGTCATTATTGTAGGGTTATCTTAGGCGTACTATGCATGATTTAAATGTCACGTTGTTGGTTATTATTGTTATTGACTTAGTTATTAATTAGTAGGTAGTGGCCATGTTTTGTATCCCTTATTGTTGAAGTTAGTTGAATAAGGATAAGCACTATCCCAATTCCCAATCCCACGTCCAAGTAGTTGGCTAGGATTATCAGTCTATATAAGAGAGTTTAAACATTGTAATGCACATGTTGAAGATAATGAAAAGAATTATCCATACCCCATATTGATCTCTTCTCTCTAAATTAATTTAGTTCTTCCGTTGCTTCGCTTTCCTTCTCTACAAAAAAAAATTCTATCCATATCACCCTTCTTCCATATATAGAAAACTTGAGCTTGGAATCGAGGTTTGCAGTGTTCACTGTAGTTGAACTAGAGTCAAGTTTTGGACTAGCTTGAAATTTACTGTGTTTTAGCTTCGATTGTGATGTATTAAATTGGTTCTTATATGCGCAACATATGTATGTGGAATTAGTGCAGGAAAAGGTATTGGTGAGTACTGAATCTGAAAACAAGAGGAACATCTCTGACTCCAGTAAACAAACAGCACCTTCATCTGTAGGTGCTGGATTTCCAGAGTATCCGGATAAGAATGTCAACAGGCGCATTGCTGTGGTTTCTACAATTGCAGCAGTCGGACTTTTCTTGTCGGGGCGGCTGGACTTTGGCGTGTCTTTGAAGGACCTCTCTACTGTAGCATTGCCATATGAAGAGGTTTGGTTCGCTATATGATCATATAAGCCATTAAAGTTTCTTTGCTTTAAGGAGTTGATTGGATTAAGGATTTACAATTTCATGTGGCAACATTTTCACGTCATAAGATGCACCATTGGATAGGTACTATTTTTCAGGGAATGAAAAATAAAAAATATAAATGGTGAGCCCAAAAATTTTAATATACCCTCATGAGGCTCGTTAATATACCCCCTGCCCACGTGGCAATACAGGGGTGGTTGAATTAAAAAGGGTGGTGAACCTGGGGGTATATTAAATTTTTTTTATGGTGAGCGTGCTTATTGATATGACAAAATAGTCTGGGCTCTTACTACGGTTAAATTTCTACTAATCAATCATGGGTATCAATATTTTGTCTGCATATTCTGTCAGGAAGAAAACTAGAGCATTCCTTCTTTGGTTTCCAAAAATAAGTTGACATACACATGGAAGCCCTTCCCATTTTATTTATTTATAAATGCCACTTAAGTACTTTTGCTTTCCAGCATTATTTATTTATATTGTGTGTATTCAATTTTCATTTGTGAATCTAGCAGCTCCTGATAACATCGAGTCATGTTATGCGTAAATAATTTCTCATTTTCTTTGTCTTCTTTTCTCTGGTTTCTGTTTTGTAGGCTCTTTCTAACGGAGTTCAAGACGTGTGCTCTTCCGATCTAGAGTTCTATGCGGATTGGTGTGAAGTATGTCGAGAATTAGCTCCTGACATCTATAAGGTAGAACAGCAGTACAGGTGAGTTTCTTCTAGTACCTTTACCTTGTATGTGTATTTGCATCCTTTGTCTTTTATCTGCAACCTAGCTTAATTATTTTAAACACTAGGGAATATTTGTCCCAGAACTGTGTGTCATCTTTGATAGTTTAAATGGCTGTGTATGTCATATCCTCTGCAAGCAAATAAGAAACTAATGTATTATATGTGTGTAAATGCAAACTATAGAGATTTTGTACGTTTGAATCTTCTTGTATCCGTGGAGTTCATGTTTATAGTGTCAATTAAATTTTGGTCCCTCTAGTTTATTTTCATTAGTCCAATTATATGACAAAGTATTTACCATGAGTGTTCGTTTTGAATCTGAATCCTTTTCATAACTGCAGAACTGACAAGCATGTGTTGTATTTTGTGGTTAGACATCCAAATTCTGTTTCAGATATTTGGAATGTGATGAACATGAACAGCATTAATCAAATGACTCGAAAAATAGAAATTTGACATGCGGGTATGTATGGGCTATGCATTAAAAGTGAATATTTCCCTTAGAGCATGATTAGTGTTGGGGGTTGGGTTTTTACCCCCAACAAAATCAAATTATGTATGAGGGAAGGGGGGAAAAGCCATTTGTTTTCTTTTTTTTTTTTTTGGGGGGGGTGGGGGGGGCCCTTCATTCCTTAAAATAATATATAATAAATTTTTTAAAAATTAATATTATGTAAAAAAATTGAATATAAATTGTATGGCAAAAAAATAATGACAAAATAATGTGTAAAAAAAGTTTAAAAAATAAACAAAATCTTTTAATATGTTTTCCCCTTAGTTTTTTCCCTTACACATTATTTGGAAATATATTTTTTCCCCTTGGCTTTTTCCCCCAACATTAATCTTGCTCTTATATTTTAGCCTATAGAGTTCCTAAGTGGTTTATCTTTTTTATCTGCATCCTCTTCTTTAGCCCTTGTTTGATTCCCTTTATCAAAATATGTTATAATCCCGCCTACCACTGATTTGACAACTACTTATTTATAACCACAACTTCCGATCTCTTCTATTAAATATACACATCTCATTTCACCTCTTTATAATTTCTCTTTATAAATCAACTACCATAAATTGAATCAAATAGGTACTTAGTTGCAAGGAACATGTGTATCCGTCAGTGCCGCTTGTTTGTAATTGGTTTCTGACATTGCTGGCATTCAATTATATTGGTTTAGCATCTAATGATGTGTAGATACATTGTACCTATGCTTCAGGCTTTTGAAATCCAAGGAATTAGCTGCCAGCCTCACCATTTAATAATACACAGATTCTCCTTATCTTCTAGTTATCATCTTGCGATAGCAACGCTGTTCTGCTTGTATCATCTATTCATCTTACTACATAGTCCCCGTGCAAGTTCTCTATTCCTTTTCTTTAAATTTTAACAAAGATATTAATGTTGCAATGTAAGGACCGCGTTAATTTTGTTATGCTGAATGTTGATAACACAAAGTGGGAACAAGAACTTGATGAGTTTGGAGCAGAGGGTATTCCCCATTTTGCATTCCTAGACAAAGATGGGAATGAAGAAGGCTATGTTGTGGGTCGCCTTCCTAGGAATTACTTTCTTGAGAATGTTGATGCCCTTGCTAGGGGAGTAACTACCATACCTCATGCTCGTGTTGTGGGACAATATTCAAGTGCTGAGTCCAGGAAAGTGCATCAAGTTGTTGATCCAAGAAGTCATGGATAGGGAATCATTTTTATATGAAAATGTTAATATATAGGGTGGAAGGAGATTAATGAAATTTACATCAATATCATTCTGAAATAAGTTCAATTCTTGTATTGGCCTTTACCACGTACCCTCTTCCGAATCCCATAATTCTCCCAAAAAAATCCCTAACAAATTCTGCACTGGATGGGGTAGTTTTTATTGGATTCAAATTGTACGAGGAGACTTCCATGATTGATGCAATAAAAAGAGCTTTGGTGAACCTCCTTTTTAAAATATATATATATATATATATATTTAAATTACAGTGCTTTGATGAACTTGATTACTTGAAGATGTTTCATGTATTTTGCCTTCAATTTGTGCGTTTCAATAGTCCATTTTTAGACAACCCCATTTCTCAGTTAAGCAGATCCAGTATAACTAGTCATAACAAAGAGAGAATGAGGAAAAAAAATAGAAACAAGGGTGATCTTGTAACTTCACTGTTATCTAACACTATATCAAATTTACAAGTATAAATTGGAAAGAGCATTCATATAAACCATTTGTCTATCAGGTAAAGAGGTAAAAATCTGTCGGCTGAAAATTGCAATAGCACATCCATTTGTATTCACAGCACAAGGAACAGAAAATTTTAGTATGCCATTATAGCAACCAAATGATGTTATTATTATGTAATTATTTTATAATATATATGTATATATATATATATATAAAGATAAAAATAACTAGTTCTTCAGTCACCTAACTATATTACCTAATAAGCTGTTTGTTGACGGCGAGCTCTGTTCACTTAACCAAGGGTCCTGCACAGAAACTGGGGAAGTGTCCTTCACCTCCTCCATCTTCGGCAGGCTATCCACAGCCCTTTTTGAAACTACTAGTCTCATACTTCCTGCCACGGACTTTTTGCTAGCCGTAATCTTTAGTGATTTTTCACTTCCAAGGTATGGGGAAGAGCAAGAAGATGACACTGAAGATCCCATGCATATATTTTCCTCCAATGGTGCCCAACCGCTAAGCCTGATCTGTTCTAATTCATCTGCCACCTCTATCATTGAAGGTCTCATGTCCCTGTGAAAAGCAAGACATCTAAAAGCCAGTTCTGCCACTTTATGCACAGACGACAACGTCCATGCATCCCTGTTTGGCTCAAGGAAGGGATCTATTATCTCATCAACTCGGCCTTTTCCAATCCTATCACTTGCAAGTGCCGCCAAATTAATCTCACTGTGAGGTCGGGAAAAATCAACTGCTTTCATTGCTGTAACAATTTCTACAAGTACCACTCCAAAACTGTACACATCACTTTTATCTGAGAGATAGAAGTTCTGGTGGTACTGAGGATCAACATAGCCAGGCGTCCCTTGAGGTGCCGTCGAAATGTGGGAATCATCTGTCATGCCAAATCTTGATAGTCCAAAATCAGCTACTTTTGAGTTGAAATTATAATCTAGAAGTATATTGCTAGATTTAATGTCTCTGTGGTAGATTGGAGGATTCATTGCGGAGTGAAGATGAGCAATTGCATGAGCAGTTTCAGTGGCAATGGTTAGACGTATTGTCCATGGTAGCACGGAACCTCTTTCCCTTTGCAGATGCTGAGATAGGGTACCATTTGGCATATACTCGTAAACAAGTATCTGTTCATCATTGTCAAAGCAACAGCCTAAAAGGCGAACTAAATTTGGATGACTGACAGAAGATAGAAGTTTGATTTCATTCATCACTTGTTCACTGCTGTCATGATCTCGACGTCTTATTTTCTTAACTGCTACCAACTCGTCATTATGGAACTTTCCTGCATACACTGTGCCATAGGCACCTGTTCCCAACCTCTGTTTTTCAGAAAAGCCATTTGTGGCTCTCTCAATTTCTTTGTAAGAATAAAATGGTACACCGGTGTTCCCCGTAGCTTCACAGAGTAGACGCCTTGCACTCAATCGACTCTTAAAGGATCTCGAGTGTCTCTTTATGCAGCAGCAGATAAGGGCCAGAATAGCCACCAATGAAGCTCCAGCAACAATTCCTTCAAATAGAAAAGAACGGCGGGCAGTGTTAAGTATTAACCTGGTATAGATCTTGGAGTGCTATCATTCCATCGCGTGTTATTTAAAGAGTAACCTAAATGATCGAAACTTGTTAAATTTACCTATGCATACTTTGCACAGCATATCTTTGATCTCAACCAAGTGTTCTGAGCAAGTTTTAGTACATAATGAATTTGCACTTTCACATTCGCCTATGACACTGGGATAAGTGCAGGATACAATTTAATATATAAAGAGCTTAGAATGAAAGGAATAAAGAAAGAATCAGAGCAACAACAGGATAACAGTTGCAGGACGAATTCAGCAAACAGATAAAGAAGGCTCATGGAAACTAGAATCACAAATCTGAAGCCTCATTTTTATATAATTAATGACAAGATAACAAGAAAAAAAAATTCAAAAACAATATAAACCATGACATCAGTTTTTGAATTAAATTACGCATAGATTCAGCAAATTATGTGGCATAGAATTGATTGAGCTCCAAAAGACCATTGAAATATAAAACCGCTGCTCACAAAAATAAGGATCCTAGATAGCATCCAGAGAAAGCACAAAGAACCTCCTTTATTTACCACACATTAATCATTATGTAGTTAAAGAACATGGCTGAAGCAACAAGCACATATTCTTGGCAAGATATACCGAGAACTGGGGGAACTATGTAGTTAATCTTTCTACAAGTATAGGAGATATATATTATGTACTCAAGATTGCATGAAAGAGTCGAGGCAAGTAAGTACCCACCTCCAATGAGAAATAGTCTAGATCCACCAAATCGGCCAAATATGTTCTTTGAACCATTGCAATCTGATACACGGCATCAACACAGGAAACAGTTCATCAGTAGGATGCACCTTAAATACAAATTCAAAAACTAAAGTTGCAGACTAGTGGTGTCAGAATGAGTGTAATTAGGGCTTTTCTCTTACAGGTCAGAGGCACATATATTGGTAAAGAGCTGCTGTAGAATACTTATTTACACTCAAATCAGTATGTAATCAACTGTCAATTGTGTGAACTGGTGATTTGTTCGTCCATACATTTGTTTCTAGAAAAAGGAAAAACAGAGAGCTCATCTTTCCCAGTGACTAAAAGCACTTCAGTAGAACAACATAAAATCTCTCAATTCACTCCATGTTCAAGTAAGTTACACAGGATTACCTCCTACTTAAAATTTTCAGTTGATGTAGTAGTATGAAATTCAGTCCGATACTTGAAGTTATGTTTACCAAGGTAAGAGTTTCAAGTGTTTGGTTCACTGTTTTGAAAAATGATATACCACACTCAACTCCAGATAGCATTACCATATTTAACAAAGGCAAAGGGGAAATTTGTAGCTAGCAATCACAGATCCTTTAAACAACAAATTTTGGGTGTTCTGCCTCATTAGAGCATGGTTAATTTTGGTCTGTTAGAACACCTTAACAAGACACCAACAGTATTGACTTCAGAAGCTCTCACGATAAGTTCCAACATAATAAAGATAACGGGTCGTTATGTAGTCTTGAGCTCATATGAACAATCATTAAATCAGGACTAGAGTATGGCATTTTTTGGTAATCTGTGTCTTCTATTTCCTTAGACTTTTTGCATAATTAATAAATATATAAGTTCGTCTAAATTGTCTGATAAGCATGTGATCCCTCTCATACCATCCATTATAATATGGATTCAGATAGCAGAAGCGTTGACATTCATGATATTCAGTGAGCAATTTGCAACCTAAGAAGCAAACTATAGAGATGTAATCCTCGTCAACACATCATATCTTCGACATAAATATCATCAGTAATTCCAAAGTCAAACTTTTTATTATTCTTCAATTTTTATATCACATTCCTGGATGAAATCACCAATGAACAACACAATTGTCTTTGCAATCTTCAGGGCGTCATATTTACCAAATGCCACTTTGTCAGCCATAAAATTCGGGGAACCTGAAGACTAGTCTTCTTGACACCTACCACAATATTTAAAGACCATATAATTCAATGTATATATTACTTTCATAGCCATTCGATCAACGATTTCATCAATTTTTCCACAAAAACATTCAAGATTTATTATGTAATAATGTTCAGGCATCAAATCAGAGGCAGCTTAGTAGGCTAAATAGCCCATTCCCGGGGATTTCCACAAAAACAGCAATGACTATTCAACCATCCCACAAAATAACTAGCTGCCAATACGTGTTGCGTTCCTTTCACATTGGTCAATCTCAAACCTTTCCCACTGGCAAAGTTAAATTAGTCGTCCACCAAAAAACATACACATAAGAGAATTTTTTTGATTAACCAAATCCTAAATATAAATTGTAATCGGGGAAAAGAATAAACTAACCTTTTTGGCAACCTGTACTGCCGTCGCCGGAGAAACCATCGCCGGTGTATCCTGGATTGCACTTGCAACGAAAGCCAGAGGTGTTCGTATAGGACGACAACAGTTTATGACAAGTCGCATTTGGATGACAATTACAGCTCCCCTCAAGCCACCATTCCAACTCCAACTTCTCAAAATTCAACTCCAAGGTGGAGATTCCATTTATACCACTATTAAGATTTCCGTTTCCAGTAAAATTGATCGCAACTGACGATAACAGAATACTACAGTTTCCCCTTTGCCTCAACTTACCATAATCTAAAACTTTCGTGCCGTCACCCGTGCTGACGGAATAACAAGTAATATTTTTCATTGGGTCACTGCACCCCTCAGACCTGGTAAATTGCTTCACAACGATACTAGGAATGGCACAATCTCCGACAGGCGAGCTGCAGTTCTGCAACAGAAGGGCGTTTTTCCGCGTCATGGCGTAGTTCTTGCCGAAGAATTGGTCGAGTTCTTCAATCGAACGACTACAATTCGGTGGAAGGTTGATCATAATATTATCTGATGTCACGTTCTCGACTAGAAAATCACCTATTTTGATCTTTCCCATGCTGCTACAATTCAACTTGATCTCACAGCCCTTTGAGAACCCAAATGGGTATGGCACCCTCACCCCGCCACAGCATCGATCACAGTGAGACGGCTTATTATTATTTTGCCCACAGGATAAAACAAACAGAACTGATAATACAAGGTAAGTGATTATCCGGTGAAAAATCATTGCTACAACAGGGAAAGAAACTGAACTAATCTAAGCGTACTGCAACAGGCAAAAAAGAACTGCAAACCAGTGAACCCATTAATGATAAAGGAAAAACAACACGAAGATTCGACGAAGATGAGAAGGTTGACTCAAGCAACAATATTTATGGAGGAATTAAAGGGATATAGTTGATGCTGTTGGAAGGAAGTAAATGCAAAATTTCCCCATTAAATGTTTCGCAATTGCCGTGTGATTTCCCAACGACCTTCTTCTGCGGCAAAAAAATGGGTTTGGGGAATTCAGAAAGATTTGATTGATCAAACAGTAGTAATTGAGACGGGAAAGAAGAGAGAGTGAGGTGCGTAGAATCGTTCTTCTCCCGGGAAAGAGATGGCAGATCGGCTCTTATGCCATTTTATTTTATATTTATAGAATGACTTTTCTAGCCTGATTTGGGAAGTAGTATCCCCGTTCGGTTGGCGGATTGATTTACATCCGACAATAAAAAATCTGCTATAATAAAAATAATAATAATATGCAAAATTAATTTCTTTTTTAAAGAATATACAAAATTAAATTAATAGTATATAATATAATACTCACTCCATATCGATTATTTGACCCCATTTACTTTTTCAAAAAAATTAAAACATATGTTAGAAAAGCACATTTTGTGATATGTGCTCTTAATTTGTCTCTATTTAATGAGTACAATTTAAAACGGATACTTACTTATAATTAAAATATTAAATATGGATAATTTTGTAAAATAAAGAAATGCAAAATTAGATTTTTTTAATATATAAAAATGACTATATATTTGAAACATCTTGAAAAGAAAAATGTGATCAAATAATAGTGAGACCAAAATAATCGGGACGAAAATGAGTATAATGAGTATACAAATATAGGATAATAATAGTATTCTTTAAATTTAAATTCAAAATCAAAATGATATCATCCTACACTTTTATCTCATTCGATTTGACTCTTTATTTTTATATTCTCAGTTCAAATTGATTTTTATCACTTCTATTCATATAACAAATCATAACCTATTTGTCCATATTGTTAGCATTTTGACTAATACTTACAAGTAGGGTGGAATGAAGAATCATAATAATGCCAAATATCAATAACAAGAAAATTTTGAAACTCTAACGACTAATAAAAACAAATTATACTCTAAAAAGATTATTAAAAATCATTCAAACTTTTCTATTGAAGCGCGATGATCCAACTTTTAAAGGATGGACCACATATGTCGTGAACAAGCTGATTAAAATGATTTGACGACAGATATATGACGCCATATGAATACGGCCATGCATCATGTAGTATGACACTTCATATAGTTGTGGTTTTTCATGCAGCATGTTTCAAACATGCTATATAGTACTATATAGTATGATATTATATAGTATTATACATATGACGTTTGATCAAGACTAATTTATTAATAATAATCTATATATATCTAAATCAAGAGTAGTCTAAACAAGTTTTTCTACTCAAATCGCTGACGTCATTGCTGATGTCGTATTTATTTTTATTATTTTATTCTTTTTTATTTTGAAATGGCTAATTTACCCAATTTTACCTGGACATTTCATCCTATTGTGCAATTTATTCAACACTGACTCGACTTCATGTTTGATGATACCATTAAGCGAGGTGGAATAATTTTATTTTAGGCTTTCATTATCAAGTTAAACTTTTTTGAACAAATAAGTAATAATAATGATTCTTGTGACACCAATTGTTAGCCAAAAGTGTGCAGATTTGTAAAATAGTTGAGCAAGATGATTCTCTTTTTAATTGTTCTAATGATCAAAATATTTTGTTATTTAATTTGATATAGTTTAATTATTTAATATAATTTTAATATTTAGATATCATGTCTATGTGTATTTACCGGTTACGAAATATTATGTAATTTAGAATTTACTATTGAATATTTTTATTGATATCATGTTTAGCGTTGCATGTATTGCTTTTATATTTTCAATCGATGTACAAATAGTGCTCATTTGGACTTTAATCTTGCAACGGTTATATTTTACACATTTTTCTATCCGTACATCGCACGAGTGCTTTACTAGTAATGCCAAAAACTAATATAGTAATACCACATAGATAAGTGGGCGTGTAATGCTGCTACGAGTAGTGTTCAAAAACCATCCAACAAAACTTCCTATCTCATTTGGGTATTATAAATACACGTGACGTGCAGTAGTACAAATCAGACAAAGTGAGCGATTTTGTTACAAATTGCTTTCAAGATATTTTTAAACATTTCCAATACTATCGTAGCACACGTCCACTGTGACTAAGTAAACCGAACTGTCTACTTTCAGTGGGCAAAAGTGGAATTGCAGGATGTGGATGCTTCTTATCCTAATTGTAGGGTCAAAATATTGCTATCAAAGAATTGTTTGACCAATTGAAAAAAAAAACAAAAAAACGCGTTTGTCGTTCAGAAAAGATAAAAACGCGTTTGGAGTCCGGGCATCAATCCTTTTTTGGTTAAGACCACAAACTTGGTGCTTGGGTCATACGATGCGTGGACCCAGCTTATTCCATTTGCCTCCTATTGACTTTTGTACTAGCATTCATTTATTACTAGTTTCCTAAGATTACTTTTCTTAATATATATATAATAATAGCTAGCAGTAATAATAAAGAAATAATGTTCGGGTAAGTAACACCGGTGATTGCTTGTAAGATAGTGAATAGCATTAAATAATAAAAAAACTTAAATTAAATGAATTAGACGTGTATACATTATCGCTCAGCTTATATCATTTAATAATATCATATGTGTTATCATTTAAACTGGTACTCTTATACAAGCATTTTTTTCTACAAATTGATTTAGACAACAATATCTCTCAATGTACCAAAACAAATGGTTGCCTGTGTTGGATAAAATTCGAACTTTTCTAATTCTCTTTTAATTATGTCAACGTAGAGATATCAATTAGTGAATACAATTTTGAAGTTGAAGATTTTCTTGTTGAACTATGTACTATATATTGCAAGAATCCTCATTTGATGTTACTGATTCGATTGGCATCATTCTAGGAATTTGATCGTATCTCTCTACTGTAAGAATGACATTTATGACACCAACTACTTTAGTTAATTTGAATTATTACGTCATTCATTGATTAATTAATTTGTGCCTTTCCTAACCTACGCCAAGCTTATTTTATTTTATTCAGTGCAGAATTTCAAAACGACCTTCCTATATATGTTTTAATTAATTTGATTTACTTAGTTTCATTTCAAGTTTACAAATTTCTTCAACTCAATCTATATATATCTCTATATATATATATTTATATCTAAATCAAGAATAGTCAAACAGGGCCGGTCCTAGGCTGAGGCCAATGAGGCAGTCGCCTCATGCCTAGGACCATCAGGGGCCCAAATAATTTTGTTATACATTGCCCAAATTACATTTGATCTGTTTTTTCTTTTAGTTTTCGGGGCCCAAATTTTGAAAGTTACAGGGCCCGAATGTTAAAAATTGAAGGGCCCATATTACCCCCAAAAAAATTTTTTTCTGAAAATTTAAATTTAAAAAAAAATTATCTAAAACAAAACGCCCTCGTTCGATTACAACCCAACGCGCAAGTATTTTCCACACTCTCTTGATCTCCGTTTTCGACTACCATAGGCATTCGGATATCTCGGGTTCTATATCAAAATTTCCTATTGAGTTTTTACAAATCACGAGTTGAAAATGGTGAGACTTTTAATTGTATTATTATTTGTGTAATTGCTTTTGCATTTCTTTACTTCCTCGATCTGGTTGAAATCTGATTCGATTTTGTATAGATCAAGATCACGCTTGATATTTTCGTTCCCAATTTCAGTGAAACGCAGGATTCAATTTCTGTTGTTTGTAAATTTCAATTTTAGATTTGTAATTTAGTATGCATTTGAGATACTTTTGATTTTCATACTGGATTTAATTCGTGTTATGTTTCTTTTAATGGCCGGATGGGTGTGCTGCAGCCGCTAAGATTGGAAATCAAGGTACGAAGTTGTTTTGATTTGTCTTCTTATGAATTCTGTTCTTTATTTTTATCTTGTGCATATGAACTACGGATTACTGAATGCTGGCTCTGAGTTATTGGATCATAGGAAACTTGCTAAGAGATCAGAAAGAGTAAAATCTGTTGATCTACATCCGACTGAGCCATGGTAATTATGCTTTTCTCTTTCTAAGAAAACTCCCAGTTTATATCATGTTTGACCCAGCTGAAAAGCAAGCTGCTTTTCCGCCAGCTCTTTTAAAGTGTTGGATCAAGTTTTTTGTTATTGTGGGTTTTGTGTATATGGTTGATTTTCTTACAACAATTTGTAGTAGTTTACATGATTTGGGCAAATGTATGTGTTAATTCACTTTCTCCCCTTTTGAGGTACATTTAGGATTTAGAGATCTACATTATATTCAACAAGGCAAGAGGAAAAATTAAGGAATTTCTCGAACTTAAAAAGTTCTCGGGTTTATATCCTTGCTGTAATGCTATTATTTGTATAAAAATGTAAATTTCACTTTGGTGGGCAATATTAAGGAAGAAAAAAAACCTAGAATGTCACGCCCCCGTTAACTTTTCAATATTTCCGAATATCTTAGGGAAATTTACAAATTCGGTAGCGGAAGCTTTTATTCAAATAACGGGGACGGGACGTGCAAAACAATCCAATTTATCTTATCTTACTGAGTTTAATAGATAAAGATAATTTCATAAGTTAACAAATCGTCAACCTTTTAAAGAAATATTAAAGCTAGGTTTTTCAAGAAATATGAAAACACAAGAAATTGTATTAATAAACATATTTCATTGATTACCAAGGTGTGCCCAAATCATTATAAAACTTTTACAATGAAGAGTAGTATTCAAATCAATATAAAGATTATAACTCACTATTTTCTTATATGTTATAAGATGTAAAAACATATATACTATAGGTGTGTGCGTAAAAGTAATAAATTCGTGATAGTCTCAAGAACAGGTTTACA
>CAVNYN010269959.1:0-87235 GCA_963692815.1 Nyctanthes arbor-tristis
CTCTACTCTTTCTTCTCCAAAGCAGTAGCAACTTCTTCAGCGGACCTCATCTCCTGAGTTTTTTCTTAGTGGATTCCCTAGAAAAAGAAAAAAGCATGTGTCAGGTCGCCATATGGACGCAAACATATCTATAACATGTTTGCAACTTACTGTTGTTGGGACTGTTGTCGCTACGTTGCAACCTCGGTACAGGAAGACCAACCTCGACCAGCGTATCCTCATTGGTCAGTTCTTTAATGTGGTGAGCTTGAGCTTCCAACCCAGTGACCTCTTGAGCTCATTCCTTGAAGGTCGAAGATATCAACTGTGGCCTGTTGATTCCTGAAACAAAAAGGAGAAAAATAAGTATTAGCTCGTCAGCTCCGAAAAAGAGTTCGCTGTATACCTATTTATGAGTGTTTGCATAGCTAGTTGCCAGGTTTGTATCCTCGTGCCCTAGGGCCGGCGGGTCCTCCAGTTGCCTCCTATCCATAACCAGCTTTCCTTCCACTCTGGGGCTGAGTCTGGTACTCCCTTCACCAGATTGCCCCAGAGGCGTTGGGCTCCCGATTTTGGGTGATTGGCCACATAGAACTAATCTTTCCCTTTAGAAGGAGAGGGTTTTAACAAATTATAAGAGTCGAAATCCTTAGGGCTAGGAAATCCCCAGCCCTTATGTTGCCACAAGGAAAATACCCCTATTATGGTCTTCCACCCCGTTGGTGGAATCTGCGATGGGGCAACCTCTCAGAACTGCAACAAGCAGGTCACAGGCCTGGGAAGAAGGACCCTGAACCCGGCTTGAAACATCTTCGTATTCGCGGCCCACACCCCCTCGGAGGATTATGGGCACTTTCTCCTTTATAAGGAAGCCACAGCGCTACGTCATTTGTTTCACAATACCGACGACGAACGATATGTAAATCCCTTCCTCCACCTGCGAGGGGATATCTTTGGTTGACCACGGTAGGTCCTTCTCTAACACCACCGCCGCTGGAGGAAGCCTACTAGAGCTTGCCTCTGCTTTCTCCTCCTATTCTTCATCCTCTATCTCTTTCCACTCAACTGGGACTTCTGGTTCCTCCGCTTCTTCACCAGACCGGCCAGCGCTCGCTCGAGAGATCTCTTCTTCTCTAGTCGTCATTTCGATAACCCAAGCCTACCCAAAGAAATCCCAGAAATTACAGAGAAGAATTACCTTAGAAAGCAAGAATCCCTTGAAGATAAAGGCCTTTTTGCGAAGTGAATAGGAGATGCAGGGAAAAATGGGAACGAGGCGAAGAGTATAAATAAGGTTGGTATGGTGTGACGGCCGCGTGGTGCTTTGGGAAGCGAAAAGGCAACAATCAAATTAATGATTGCTGCCTTTAAGTCTCTGAAACACGCCATTCCACCAGAAAAGTAACACGTGGCTAAATAAGCCATCTCAACCGTTTCGAAATTCAAAAAGTCTAATTTTGAGCGGCAAAAGTTTGAAGGGAATTATTAACGAAACTTCAAGGCCGCTAACTCTGTGGGCCAGAAACAGTGACCTTGAAGGTAAATTTTGTAGCCACCAGGTCGCAAAGGGCCAAAAGTCAACAACGGTCAACGGTTATAGGGTCTTGGGAGTAGCCTCCGAGAGGTTCATCCAATTTAACGGCCTAATGACCAAACAACCAAAAGACCTAAAGAGCTTGTTTTAGTGACATTTGAGGCAAGTCTCCATTGCTGTGTTCTTGCAGTTCAGGACGTTCGGGCGCTACGCTAACTAGCTCACAGTGCCCCAACCCAACGTTGCGACCTGACGACCACGCCAGCTAAGCACCTGCTGGGAAATCTATGTGAGGGACCTTATCGCTTACGGCTGATGGCACTTTAGCATTGAATGCAAGGTAATGGGCACCGGCACCACACATGACTTAAGTAGTCATAAGTCGAAAAATAGAGGTCAAATCCCAGTTGACATGACTCATACGTCATTCGTATGGGCCCAGCATTAAATACATGTAATTATCGCCCCATGCAACTGGCAAAGTGGGCATTATAAATAGAGGCAAATAAAACTGAGAACGGGAGACCCGTAAAAAATCTCATTCTTTTTGTCTTTGACACATTTACCATCTTCCATTTATTGCAAACATTCCTTGCTTTTACACATTAACTACACAAGCCGATTCAAATACAAATTTCTCGCGAATACAAATCTTGTTGAGTCGAAGGCTAAATTTGATATCAACAGTCCAATGGTTTTAAATTTTATTTCGGTGAACCAGAACATTGATGTCATTGTTAGTCTTTGATTGGCACCTTGATTTTTAAAAACGTTTGTTTTGTTTGAAATCCATTTCCACTTTTATGGTCAGGATTGATTTTTGCACTTATTTACTCATGTTTCTAATCAAAAAGCTATACGATATAGTGTATTAATTAATGAAATGAATTGATATATTTTCAACCTTCCCCAGTATCTTCCTCGTGCGGTATTGTCATTCGTGCCTAATTCTGACGATTTTCACTCAAATGCTCATAACTTTTGTTAAGAAACTCGAAGTTGAGAAACGTAAAAGAGTAATGCTATTTAGCACCCCTGGTGCTTGCCACCATATCAAGGTGGCACTAAATGATAAGTTGAATTAAGTAGATCATTTATTTGTTCATTTAATTCCACTTATCATTTAATGCCATATTAGATGCCACCTAGACTGGTGCCAAGCACCATTAGTGCTACATAGCATTATTCAACGAAAAAATATTCCTACTCTAGACTAAATAACTTTCCTATCATATATTGTATGTCTATAAATTTTCCCAAAAGTACATCTTGCAAATGGAAAGCTTTCTTAAAAAAAAAAAAAATTAATTGACACTAAACATTTTTCGTTCCTTCTTATCTAATTTCTAAATATTAATCTTCATATTACGTTTTTCTCCTAAGCCAACATAACATAGCATAAATAATCTTCATTAATTAAATCAACATTAACATAAGTTGTATTATAAAATAATAATATAGGTGTAGATTATGCATGCATAAAGTTCCGACTATTGAGTTTCACATATTGATCGGAAAATATAGTTTGTGTGCGTAAATTATATAACTTAATCAATTCATGTATATTGATAAACTATCATATACCATTCCAGTTTGTTGTCGTGAGGCATTATCTAAGATTTTTGAGCATTTGTGGAGAATATATCATATACGAACTAACAATAAAAGAAGATAGATAACATAAGTAAATTGGAACATCCAAAATAAATCTGGAATAAAATGTAAAGGACTAATTATTGGAAATATAACAAGTAATTAAAGCAAGGAAAATAATTTCAGTTCCACCAAGGCCTCATTCAAGATAAGTTATTCGGCAATGGATTCGGACACCCTCTTTGATTATGGCCGTACATGGCACAACGTGCACATCGGACCATATTTGGTCCCTCTAGAAATGAACGGTATCGACCCTTTCTTGGCCTTCCAGGCTTCTTTGTTATATTGAGTGGCTTCACAACCATTTCTGATATACGGGTAGAGATACACCAGTCACTTTCACTTGCAATTGGATAAACTATTCCTCTATAAATCTCCTGGTATGTTTCTTTCATGAAGTATCTTGAACAATATTCATAAGGTGTCAACTTCAATTTAGATAAGACTGCAAAAGCATGACCACATGGAATTTGATCAAACTCAAACACATTACATGAATATGTTTTTTCATCTAAGTTCATGGAGGTCACGGAAGTTTGTACCTTTCTCTCGTACTCTCTGAATGTGTTCCCATTTCACTGTAAATATTTCTGGAATTTAGGGCATTATGACAAGTCCCAAGTAATTCATCAGAGAACTCAACATCAATATACAATGGATATTTGGAAGGATCGATGTCGCTTACTTTAAACTAATATAAAAACTCACGTCCGGTCGTTTGTAATTAATTATAACCGGGGTAGTGCATCTATCACTTGATATTTGATAACAATCTTTGAAACCGATAATGGCAATTTAATTGACGACTCAATAGCAGCCAGCAAACATTGAAAATCACAGTTGCGGGGGAGAAGCATGCCAGCAATGTTGCCGTTTTTATACGTTCCGTTTTCACCCCATTCACCACCATGGAGCACGAACACTCTAATATCAGACATACTTAATGAAACAATTGATCAATTCAAATCAAAATTAAAGTAATATAATCTCAACCATAAATCGAAGACTAGTTACGCATATGTATAGATACGCAAAGTAGGAAAAACTCACCGTTTAAAGTTGAACCTACAAAATCAAGAGTTTTCACGAACCTGAAATGGGTCTGTTTTACCACCAAACAAAGTATTAAAGGAAGATCACACTAGAACAACTAATCTGTGCGCGCAGTTAATTGCGGTTTGGGGGGTGTGTACATGTGTGTGATATGTGTGTCTATGTACTCTATTTTATATCTATATATATTAACACACATATACTGGGTTTCGTTGGATTGATGTATATTTAGGAGATTTTATTTAAATTCAAATTTTATAGAAATCTAATCCTAGTTATTATCTCATATATATAGATATATATACACACGTCCACACATGTGATGTATTCAAATTTTACAGAAATCTAATGACAAACACTATCCTTAATTTCTTGTAACCTAATTATAATTCAAGGATAAATTTTTGTAGATATTCTTACTAGGGGAATTATATTCCCACTACAAAAATTGATTCTCCCACCACATTTTATTCCAACCACAACTAAATTACTATATTTTTAATCACCACACCATACTACATTTACTTTATTAACCCACATTTTAAAAAGTCATAAAAATAATAAAAAATAAAGAAAAAGATTTTTTTTTTTCTTTGGTCGTCGGCCCGCACTCAGTGTTCCGTTTTAAATTTGGAGTTGGGTTGCTACAGAGTCGGCGCTTAGCTTGAAGATCTCTGCTTCATCGGATTTCAGAGAGAACGATTGACATAGCTTCTTAATGGAGTCCATTTCCGCCGAAGCCTGAGGTGCACCGGGGTTATAAGTCACCGGAGGTGGCAAGAAGAAGTCTAGTGCTTGTGGGATTTGAAATGTTAGAGTTTGAATTCCACCCGTATCAGTTGGTGGGGGCTGAAGGTGATCGGCGGGAAGATGAAAGGTAATTCTGGCGAAAGAGGGGGAGTTTCCGGTGTGCCTTCCGGTGGAGTGAATATCAGAAAAGGGGGTGTCTATGGTGTGGATTCTTCAGGTGGTGGAGAGAATATAGGAAATATGGGTGTCTCTGGCGTGGATTCATCAGGTGGCGAGTTGAAAATGGGGACTAGAGGTGGCGCCGGAAAGTCTACGGGCGGTGGCGGGAGGAGAAAGTCTGGTATTTGTGGAGGAGAAAATAGTGGAAGGAACGGAGAGTTTGAGATTGTGTCGGCCGAAGGTGATAACCAGGGAAAGACTGGCCCGTCTGTTGGCGGTGAGGAAACCAACGGTGGTGGTGGAGGGAGTATCAAGGGAAAATCGGGTGGTGGTTGGAAGAAAACTACTGGTGGTGGTGAAGATGAAGGAGCAGACGTATATGAGTTTTATTAAGAGAGTACTTCTAGGGTGTGGGCTATCATCATCAAAGGGATGAGTTAAAAGGTTATACGTGTAATTTTTTTTAATGTATATTTTTGGAATTAAAAAAATGTGGTGTGGGAAGAAATTTATGTGGTGTAATTCCCTATTCTTAATTTTGGATAATGATATCATTTTTTTATTATTTACAAAATGTTAGAAATTCAAATTTATTATATTTTTCAAAAAACCTGATTTTTGGTGATGGTTACTTAATAAACCTGGTTTGAGAAAATATAATAATATGGCATGATTTATCAAAAACACTTGATTGATTGTTTGTAGTCGTTAAACTCCCCCCTCAATATATATGGTTCACTCTATATATATGGTAGTTATATTTATACCACTTTTTTTTTTTACTAATCATACCACATGATAAATATACCACCATTAAAGTGTAATTTTTATATACAAACCACAATTAGTTTATCATTTTAACCATATATTTTAAAGGTAAAATAAATAAATAAATAAATAAATAAATCGTACACCACACCACATTCCATTCATCATGAGTCTATCTTGTACAATTCTTTGCTTTTTTTTTTTTTTCAGTCTTCCAGTCCTCCAATCGGTAGCAGAAAAGATATTAAATGGAATGATAAAAAAGAAAGGGTAGAAAAGATATATTCGAAGCATAAACACAAAGCTACGAATTATAACCATGAACAGGAAGCTTCGAAACACTACTAGGAATTGGAAGCATCAAATTAAAAAATAGATTACAAAAATTCGGATTAAAACATAAAGATAATAAGACTTTAAATTCTGATTAAAACATAAAAATAATAAGACTTTACCCTAGTTTGTGGCATGTATATGAATATTAATGTCAATTTTGGATTCGATTTCAATAGCAAGTATTTTTCTCTCCCATTGCATAGATTTTTCAAATGTCAATGGTGCTGGAGTTAGCAATTGCAATGTGCTAAAGAAATAAATTAGGGTTCTTGTTTGTGGTTAACATAAAAAAATATTAGGTATTTATTTTTTGGTGTATTTAGAAAAATAGGTTTATATGAAGATGTTCTTATTTGGTTAGTAAAAAGGGTGGTATAGATATAACCACCTCTTTATCTATATATAAAAACACGGATCAAGGGAAATCTTTGATTTTCAAATTTGCCCTCATATTTTTGTTTGAAACCTATTTCACCCTTATTTATATTTTTTGATTTCTCATTTAATTTGTTCTTTAATTAATATTTCTATATTAAAGGTTAGCCCCCTCCTCTTCCTCTACATCTCAAGAGCAAGCTTTCGGATCTACATTCATGTCACAACATCTACATATATATATGTATATATATAATAAGAATAAGGTCTAATAGAATTTTTTTCCGCCTTTTCTGCTTGTGTCAATGATAATGTCATCTTACTATTTTTTTAAAAAAGACAATCTAGGTCATTTTTATGATTTTTTTCCAATTTTTTAATGGGAAATTATATCGTACTTGCAGTGAAAATTGTGGCATCGTGTTACGGTGAAACTATTTTTGCTCCTTAGTGAATATCCGAATTTGTCGTCAAATATTCTCTAATTTAGATTTTATCCTCAAATTTCTTCAATTTCGTGAATTAGCTGAAGTCTTCCTATTTTTGTTTCCCTCAATTCCGTGAATTAGCTGGAGGCTTTTAGCATTGATAATTGATACATTACACTGCTTTTATTTTACGAATGGCACTTTGTAACAATGTCGTAGTTTGGTTGAAAATCATTAAGAGCATCTCCAATGCAAACGTCTAGTCTTAGGGTGACGTGGAAGAGAGATATAGACACGTAAATTTACAAATTTTAATTTTCTCTCTCTTCTTTCGTTAATTTCTTACATTTTCTTCTCTTTATTTTCTATTTTTTCTTCACAATGTTTTTGAGAACGTCTAACTGTAGGAAGTGTCGTAGACATTGTGAAGAAAACATAGAAAATAAAGAGAGAAGAAGGTAAGAAAGAAGTGAAAGAAGAGAGAGAAAATTGAAATTTGTGAATTTTATGTGTCTATATCTCTCTTCTACGTCACCTCAAGACTAAACATTTGTATTGGAGATGTTCTAAGGGCAACACATTCATGAAAACAATGAATGGATATGGATGGAATGGATTAAATAAATAAATACCTTCAAATAAATCTTGGGGAGATTGAGTAGTTTTAAAACTCAAATTTGAAAAGATTAATCTAAATTTATAGACGAATGTACTGATGTTCTACAGAAATTCACCTCCTATTGTGCAGTCAAAGAAAAAAAATATAGATAATAATATAAATTTACTCGCTATCTATAAAGATATTTGTATAATCATCTATACATCTAGCACTACTCAATTTGAAAAGGAAAGCAAATATAGGGAGATGATATAATCATATATATTATATAAGACGAGTGGTTTTTATTTTAATGAATAAATAAATGTGAGAGAAATCTATTTGGATTAATCGTTCATCTGAAGCAATGTTAGTACTCTCTTTTTAGTTTTTATTTCATTTTTACATGATGTTTTCTTAAATTTTATTAGAATTTGATCTGTTACTTATATTCAAAAATTTTGAGGTGTGGGTTTATCATGATGATTTGATAGGTCCATTGAATTTCTAGATGCATTGTATTTTTGTTGTCTATTGATCTACCCAATAGAATAATGTAGGCTTGGACAAAAACCCAAGTCCGAATGGGTTACCCAAACCCGACCCGAATATACCCGAACCCGAACGAGTAGTGAATAAAAATTAAGCCCGAACGGCTACCCGAATCCGAAATCAAACAGGTTTGGACGGGCTTTGGGCATGAGTTAAAACCCGAAAAGCTTGAAAATACCTGAACATTTTTTTACTCTCAAAATTTTTAAATTCAAATTTCTAATTAATTCTCACAATCCACAAAATCATCTCCTTTATTTCACAATCACATTTTCACTACACTCGTCTCGTTCACACAAACAAAACAAAACTCTAGATTTGTGTAAGAGATGTTAATTTGTCTTTTTCTATGAGGATTTTACTAATTTTTATATATACACCATGTGATTTGTATAATATAAATTGTTTTTAATTAATTACTTGACAGCACTGTAAATTTATCGTAAACTTGTAAACTTATAAAATTAGAATATAAATAAAGCCACACCAAGAGAATATAAATAAAGCCAATTAGCCAAATGCTAGTTTTTAATTGTTAACTTTATTACATTAGTACCTAACTATTATTATTTTCATTTAAGTGAATTATATATGCTTCAAATTTTTTGTTCTTCTTATCCATTTAAGTGTTTCTTTTTTTCGTTTATGCGTTTATATAATAAGAACTAGAAACCCGAAAATCAGAACAAAACCCGAAGTATGACCCGAATCCGAACCGAGACCGAACCCGAACTGGCTTGCCATTTTCAAGACCGAACTGAACCCGAACTCAAACCCGAACCTGAACCGAAATATTTGGTCCGGGTTTGGTCCGTGTAATAGCCGAACCCAAAACCCGAACGCCCAGGCCTAGAATAATGTACTGTAATTTCAACAGACATATCACTTAGTAAATAGATGACTTCTAAATGGTTGGGTAGTAGTGAGCACGTATATCTTCATCCAAAATACATGTTATACTCATATAGTTCATAATTTATGATATACATTACTTTTTATATTATTTTGCAACTAAATTGGATTAATACACAATGTATTTCTATCCATTAATGACACATATGCTTTTTTCAATTGGCAGATGTTAAGAGAAACAAACTAGCTTTAGAAATATACAGTTGAAGAACGTGGATGACGTAATGGATGTAATTGATTTGTGTTGGATGATCTTTACAGAAGATAGTGGCAAATCAAGAATTTTTATTCTGCTACAATCTAAATCACTACTCTTGGGGTCTGCTGGAAGAAGCTGCATCCCTGGCTACAGCTTTGGAAAAAGGAAAGATCCATTACAATCTGTAGAACGATGAGGAGATGTTTAGAATAATCATTATGTCCTATCTAGAATACATATAAAAAGGACCCTCAAATTGTGTATGAACGCAAATAGGCTACATTAAATTTTTGGTTTTGGGATCATTGTTACCTATCAATTAATGAATACTGATTATATATTTTGAAAAAAGTCATCATCAATTAATGAATACTGATTATATACTCTCCCTCTCTCTCTGTCTCTCAATATTTTTACAAACAAACATACACACATTAAATTTTAAAAGTAGCATACAAGAGGCCTTACTAAATTCTAACTAAATCAAAGTAATGAAACCATGTTATAGCAAAAAAGATACTTTTTAAAGCTTGACTAATTATGTTGATGTCTTATTATTTAAGTGCTATTTTGATACTATTGGAATTTTTTATAATTGTTGTTTTTTAGTGCAATGCACGGGTGAGATATCTAGTTAAAAATAAGAGCATTAAAATGAAGGCTTAAAACTTCTTTCGTATTTCTTGGTATCTCTTCCATGTCCATTTATCATTGGTAACTTAACATGTATGTATATTGCTTTTTACATGAAAACCTAACATCGAAAACTAGTAACATTTCGATATAAGAAAAATGGACGGAGAAGCTACGTTTTGTCTTCTTTTGTTGTTAGGATGCAACACTTCTGGATAAGTTTGATTTTAAAAAAAAAATCCAATATATTTCTTTTGTGTTGTTGCATTGGCAGAAAGCATTTTTTTGCCTAAATAATTATTTTAAAAAATTCGAAACACTATAAGAAAAATCACGACGATGCTTTTAAAAATACATTTTTCAATTGTAAAAATATATTGTTTCTGAAACATTTTGTGAAAATACATTTTTCAATTGTAAAAGTGCTCTAAACTAAATTTACCTAAATTCAATTATTATTATTAATTATAATAACAATAAGTAGTAACAATGCCACAAGTCATCACGACCACCGCCGCTGCAACCGATAATGCCATTACTATCACCACCGCCACTTAGTTAAAAATGTGAATAACTCAATATGCAGTAACGTTATTCATTGAGAGAAGCCAAAGAGAAGAAATCAACAAGAAGAGATAAACAGAATAGAGAAGGAAACAAACCCTAGTCGTTATGCAAAAGAATCCGAATAAACAAAAGAAAGAATACAAGTCCTTTTATATACAAGGACAAACTTACACAACTAATAACTTGAAGTACTAAACTATATAAAACTATACTAAAACTATACTCCAACATCCCTCCGCAAACTCACGGTGCTACAACCAAAGGCAACAAGAGTTTGTCACGTAGAAAACAAAAGCAGTGAATCGAATGAGACTTGGTAAAAATATCCACAAGCTGCAAAGAAGAGGAGACAAAGGGTAAGGTTGCAGTGCCCTGCTTAAGGTGATGGCGCACCAGATGATAGTCAATCTCAATGTGTTTCGTTCACTCATGAGACACAGAATTATTAGATATCTAGATGACACTCTTATTATCACAGTACATAGGTGTGGGAGAAGAAAGAGAAACTCGCATAATAAAATGACTCTGAATAGCAAGAATAGTCAAAATCAAGGAGTTGAGTGGGCTTACGTATACGTTGAGGATATCGAGGAGACATTAGAGAAGGAAAAGAGGATGGTAATGGATCTTTAGTCTCAGATGGTGCTTGACAGGCCATAGGAGGAGGAAGAACATCAGGAGACGGCACATGTGTACCTGCAGTGGAAAAGATTCATTAATGACAGGTGTAGGGGAAGAAGAACTATCACTAGAGAAAGGGTCAAGATGAACAAGATCGGATTTGGTCAGTGTGGAAGTGCTACCAGTAATAGAGAAGAATGGAATGTGCTCAAGAAACACAACATGTCGAGAAACATATAACTTCTGACTGACAGGATCAAAACAATGGTAACCTTTCCTACCCTCTCGATGTCCTAAGAAAACATATATAACGGAATGTGATGTCAATTTACTATGCTCAACTGTTGGAAGAAGAACAAAACAAGTACACCCAAAGACTTTCAAGACTGAATAATCAGGAAGAGCTAAACAAAACTTCAAACGATGACCAACCAGAAGTATGAGAGGTTGGTATTCTGTTAATCAAATAAATAGCTGTAAGAATAGCTTTCCCCCGAAAACGCGGGATGTTTCAATTATATGTCTATGTTTGCATTTAGCAACATCATTCTGTTGCGGAGTGTCTGTACAAGAGGATTGAATAGTGCCATCGGAAGCAAGTAGCTCAGAAAATTCAGTAGATGTGTATTCCCCACCCAAATCACATCTAAAACACTTAATTATAGCATTATGTTGGGTTTTAATAGGTGCTCTAAAAGAACGATAAATAGATAGAAAATTAGAACGCCTCTTCATAAGATAAACCCAACAATAACGAGTACAATTATCAATAAATATAACATAAGATCTGGACCCTCCTTTAGTGGAAATAGGAGCAGGACCCCACACATCTGAATGAACAAGATCAAAGGGTGCAATAGAATGAGAAACACTACGAGTAGAAGGGAAAGTGGAAAATTTAGCAAGTTTGCAACCACTACAATCAGAAATTTCATGTGTTTGCATATCTCCTAAATGACCTTTGGAAACTAAAAATTTCAAACGACTAGAAGACACATGTTGAATTCGAGAATGCCATAAGTAAAAACTAGAAGAAGAAGAATTCAAATGAAAAGAAGATAAATTAACATCAGAGGCAGCAGCATGCGCCGATCTCAGATTATCCAAGACATAAAGTCCTCCTCTCTGCCTATGACCTATCCTAATCAGCTTTTGACACTGTGGATCCTGCACATAACAAGCAGTGGGAGAAAAATGAACTAGGTATCTAGAATAACACAATTGACCAATAGAGACCAGATTTAGAGTAAGATTAGGAACGCACAAAACATATAAATTTGATGTTCGTACAGACCCAACACCTGCTAAAGGTAGTGAGGTACCATCAGCAGTTATAATAGATGTAGAATAATGGTGAGGAGACATAGAAGCAAACAATTTAGAATTAGAGGACATATGTCGAGAAGCACCTGAGTCAAATATCCATGTAGAAATATTACCTGGTAAGTTTGGAGATGACATACCTACATGGGTGGAAGCAGACATAGCATGTGGCTGAGTGGCTAAGAACTTTTGAAATTGCTCATTAAGATCAGCAATCTTGAGATCAGATGAACGGGAGGCACCAAGTATCAATGAACTGATAGATAAAGCAGCTGCTGTATTCACATTGGGACCATAAGACATATGATGTGTCTGCTGATAATTCTGTTGAGAAACTTGCTTCTTCAACAACAACTTAAGATACTGAGCTTTCCAATGTCTCTTTTGTTTACAAAAACTACACACATCCTTTGGAAACTTTGCATGTCCTTGATTCTGATTTTGTATATGCGGCATATCCAAGACAGAAGTACTAGAGTTCAAAATAGAAACATCTCTACTAAGTGATTTCAACCGAATTTCCTTAGCTACAAGTTCACTCACAACTGAATCAATAGAAGGGAGGGGTTACGATGCAAAATAGAACCCCTAAGTCCCTCAAAATCACTATGAAGTGCCATAAAAAATTAAACTAATCGTTGCTCCTTTCAGAAAGTAATATATTCTTCAAAAGCTTTTAGTCCAGCAGATTCTGTTAGAGCTAACTCATCCCAAATAGTAGTCATTGCATTATAAAACTTTAACATACTCATATTCTTCTGTTGCAATGCTCAAATGTCTATCTCTAATTGATACTGTTTTGCAAAATTAGACTTAGTATATAACTTTTCCAAATAATCCCAAACCTCTTTTTCAGTTTCATACTTTGCCAATTGTGTACCAATATTATGCTCAACAGAATTATTTATCCAAGTAAGAATTTTCGAATTATTGGAATCCCGTTTATCTAACTGTGTTGCATAATCATTATTAGTGCTCGTCGGTTTACTAACTGTTCCACTAACATAGCCCCACAATTTCATCCCTTTAAGGAAGTGTTTCATAACATGACTCCAATAAGAATAATTTTTACCATTCAACCGCATACTAATAGCTTGAAGTGAATCATCATAAGCCATAACAAAAGAAGGAGAGAGCACACTAACCAAATTGTAGTAGATCAGAAAATGACACGATCAATTCTCACCACCACCACCATAGTGTAGGAAATTGAATTCCTAGCAGAACGGTGTAAACTACTTCACTGGAACAGTCTCCATGCACCACCACGTGCCGTCTATCTTCCAGTTAATCTCTCCACGCGCAGCCCATGTGCCTCTGTCGCTGACGTGTGTTGTCTTACGCGTTGCACTGCCGGCAAGCCCACGGCCGTCCGAACCTAATAGTGTCCTCGTATTACCGATAGGAGTAGTAGAAGGTGTACGAATTGGCCAATTTCAGTTCGGTTTCGATGAGGTTGTAACTTTTTCTTTGCAATTTTGTTTCAATTCCAATTCAATCCGAGGCTTTGATACCATGTGAGTAACTCAATATGCAATAATGTTATTCATTGAGAGAAGCCAAAGAGAAGAAATCAACAAGAAGAGATCGATAGAATATTGGAAGAAACAAACCCTAGTCGTTATGCAAAAGAATACGAATAAACAAAAGAAAGAATACAAGGACTTTTATATACAAGGACTAACTTACACAACTAATAACTTGAAGTACTAAACTATATAAAACTATACTAAAATTATACTCCAACAAAAAAAAAAGGGAAAAATCACAAAAAATTATGTTAACAAAAAAAGCAAATTTGGTAGCAAATGCCCAAATCACATTGGAACACCAAAAAAGAAAGTGTGAACCACCGGGGAAATAATAGTGATAACAATCCAAAAAAATAAATGAATGTTTTTTTTGAAGTACAACTACAATTCGTATCATGATAGTACAAGTGCATATAGATATATATCCTTCTGAAACACAGCGCACAGAAATCAATCAATATGCAAATCCCTATACATGAGACTATGTTACAGTTGATCAACAACTATGAGCCCAAACCGAATTGAATCAACTCACAAACACAAAACTCAACTGGATTAGATAAACCCAACTGAGGAATTCCATTAATTTCGCCAACAACATCCAGAAAATAGAAGGAATATGGAGATGAGAAAGACGAACAGACTAGGAATGGGGATGAAAAGTAGAAACTTACAGATCCGGGAAACGATGAGAGAAGATAGTAACATAGAGAGAAAGGAGAATTCCAGATACAATTTTCATAATCCTAAAAAATAAGAAAGCTTCCTATTTATAACTAATGAATTTAAAAGCGCATCTTACTAACAAAAAACGTAACAAGCCATAGGGGTTAAACGACACCGTTTGCCTCAATCAAAATTCTGTTGGCCGTTGGTGATTCTTCTCTTTCCCTTTGCTCTCCATTCTGCAATGGTATCCTTTTGCTTATCCTTTTGTTACAGGGCTGTGATATTGTTGTATCTATGTTCCGCATATGCTTCTCATTGTCCATATCAACAGTATCAAGATCTGCTAGCAAACTATTTGATATCACCGTGCCATGTTCCGTAGTACAGATGGATGTCTCTTCATGGATTTTTTCCACACATTCATCCTCTACCATCTGCTCTTCTATGTATTTGAATGGAGAATTCAAAGTAGCCAACACTTGTCCATCATTCTCATCAGTTTGGGTTTGTTCCCAAGACTAAGAGACCTCAATTTCCACCTTTGGAAAATTGTGGAACCAATCCAACAGTAAACCTTTCAATTCCTCCCAAGTTTGCACAGGATGATGATGATTTATTTTCACAAACCAATCCCAAGTCTCCCAGGTAAAACAAGCTACAACAGCTATAACCTTCTCCCGTGCCGATAGTGAATTCCCCGAGAAGATTCTTTCCGCATCAGACACCTACCAGTCAAGATAATCCCCGTAGAACAACGATATGATTAGTCTACCTAGAGAATCCAATATGCAATCATGATTTTCATTGAGATCTCGTGCTGATTTTTGGAAATTCTCTATGGACGCCTGCAACTTGTCAAATTCTTCTCTAACATTTGTTTCCACAATTTGAGAATCATTGCTCTGAAACTTTAACTCAAATTTACTAAATCTGATATCAACCCTTTCCCAGACGGATCTCCACCGCTTTGATACCATTTGTCACAGTTGATCAACAACTGTGAACCCAAACCGAATTGAATCAACTCACAAACACAAAACTTAGCTGGATTCGATAAACCCAGCTGAGGAATTCCATAAATTTCGCCAACAACGTACATAAAATAGAAGAAATATGGAGATGAGAAAGACTTACAGACTGGGAATGGGGATGAGAAGTAGAAACTTATAGATCTGGGAAAGGATGAGAGAAGATAGTAATAGAGAGAGAAAGGAGAATTCCAGATACAATTTTCATAATCCTAAAAAATAAGAAAGCTGCCTATTTATAACTAATGAATTTAAAAGCGCATCTTACTAACAAAAACGTAACAAGCCACAGGGGTTAAACGACACCGTCTGCCTCAATCAAAATTTAGTTGGCCGTTGGTGATTTTTCTCTTTCCCTTTGCTCTCCATTTTGCAATGGTCTCCTTTTGCTGATCCATGTGATAGACTATAAGAAAACAAACTCCTATACAAGAGTCTACAAATTCCATATAAAATGTAAACAAACCCCACACATGGGGGGAATCGAACTTGAGATCTCTACATTTCAGGGCCTCAAAAACCATGATAACACCCAACAGGAAACAATGTTACCATAATAACACCAAAAAAGAAAAAAAAACTGTAACAAAAAAAATAAAAAAAAATAGAAACTCAAAATCAGTTCATTGATGATAGGGAAATAAAAAAATAAGAAATTCTCGTTCTAGCCACAAAAAAAAAAAAAAAGAAAGAAAGAAAGAAAGAAATTCGAAATCAGTTCATTGAATCCTATCGATCTAAGCCCCTGGTCGATGGCGATGGAAATATAAATTTATTTGCCGGCAATGTTTTATTGGAGCGAATCATTTGAAAGTATGAAGCAAGAAATGGTAAAAGAACGTTTGATTCAAATAGTGGTTGTACGCGAATGGTGGTGGTAGCGGCACTTCTGGGTGGTGGAAACAAAACAACTTATGATGGCGGCGATTCTCGGTGATGGATGATTAGTGGTGGGGAGTGGTGGTCCACGGTGGTGGTGGTGGTGGTGGTGGAGGAAATGAATGGTAGTGACGGTGACTGCTGGTGGTGGAGACAACCGTTTACCATAATCACTCAAGAACAATTAGTCATCGCAACGCCACATCATATCGAGGAGGCCGCTCTAAAAATAGTACCACCATCACCGTTATTTAGTAGAAAAAATTAGGTCATACACTTCATTTTTTTAAACAAATTGAAAAATACGTTGAGAAGGTTGAATACGCCAATAACGTTGAGAATACGGTGGTTTAAGTAGTAACAAAGGGTAAAAAGGTAAATAGTTATTTCAATTGTAGAATAACACGTAACCACATTCTCTCTCAATTCTCTCAGCGATTTTCTTTTCTTCTCCTAAAATCTATAAGAAAGCTTGATACGTTTCATCAATTTTGCTCAAGTTCAATCAGACCTAGAGGTTATCATCATAATTTTCCTGGATTTCACTTCTGGTTATGAATATTCCGTCAATTTTACAGGTATTATGGTTCGTACTTTTTACTAATTGATTATGGTTAATCTTTTTACATTTTTATACGGTTTTCTATAGGTATTTCTCTCCATTTTGTTAGGTAATGGTGAATATTTTCTTCATCTAGGCATTTACAGATGTTTGCTTTTAATTGTAAATTTTAACTTCACTTTGGGAATTTTGTCAGTGGCCTTCGTTGAAATGCTTTTGATTGTAGCCTTTGTTTGATCTATTAATGGCGTATATTAACTAGCCTTGAATTCGAGTTGTGTGAGATATGTATGTGTAACTATATGTATATCTATCTACTATTGGAGGCAACTTTAGAGAAAAAAAAATTCATGATGTAAACGAATTGTGACAAGATCCATAATTGGCTATGGTGTGTCGCAACCGGAATAACAAATAAAAACGAATAGAATACAGATTACCAGAGACTTCGAGATTTCTATGGAGGATGCATGGGTGTGCAGAGAGTGATTAATAATGTGATTTATACTTATTTGTTATGAAAGGAAAATTAGGGTATGGCATTGTCTTATATGAAATTGATGAAAAATTGGGTGTAAGATTGGAAAGGCACTAGTTCAAAACTAAATGTGCTTTGGTTGAATTGTCTATAGTCAATGGAATATGTGGTCATTTATCATTTCTTCAAGTGCCTAATAGTTGGTTTTATTGTATTCTTGACTGATTTTATTGTTTCTTATGGATTTTCCAGTTGAATTGTTGAGGTTGAGGTATTGCTTCTCGTGGAGATCTTGAAATGTTATATGAACCAAAGGTAAGTCGCGAATGTTAAGAACATGTTAATACTATGTTATTTAATTACTTTTGTTTCATTTGTATCTTAATGGTTAAATCAAAAGTTTTATAATGTAGCTTTTGATGAGAAAAAACATAATCTATATGATTTTTTTTTAATCAGGTCCAGAGTTGATTATATGAGTAAGCATGCTTGTTTGCTTTTAGAACTAGCTAAAACCCACCTCCAAATCTTCTTCTATTGCCTCTTTTGTTTGCTAGCTTATCCTTTAGTTGCTTAGAACACAGTGCTTATGTGATCAATTTAAAACTAAGAAAAGAGAGAAGAAATTTTGGAAATGACTAAATGAAAGTATACAAGTTAGGTGACCAAAAAGGTTTTGAAACTTACTTTAATATGTGAAACATGACTAGTTTCTATAATACCCAATCATTTAAAAGTCCGGTAGATTGTAATTTTTTTTTATAAAAAGTTACATACGCAAATACTGTGTATTTACATACCCTTTTTTTTCTTTTGTGAATCTTGTTTGCCATTAGACAACAATTGAGGGGAAAAAAAATAAGTGCTTGTTCCATAGACATACATAAAGTAGTTATTAACAACTGAGACAACACCTAAAATAAGCAATGAAGATCGGAAGCAAGGACGATCATAAGACTTGTCATGTTGTAGAAAACACTGATTCCATTTTAGTAGATGTAGTCCTGGTCAAATAAAGTTTAAAGAAAGAGTTCATCATGTCAAAGAAAATAGAAGTGATACTTTATATCGTTTTTTATGGGTTGTGTATGCTAAGAATCACTTGGCAATCAACCCCGCACCCCTGTCCCAATTTCATAACAGAACCCAATTAAAAAAAAAAAAAAAAAAAAGAAGGGGCCAACTTCTTGAATTATCTAACTTTGTTGTTTGCCAAATCAGGATGATCATGAACACTGAACTAGTAAGTAGTTAAATAGGTATCATTAACACTAAAATTTGAAGTACTAGTTTTCCGTTTTCTTTCTTTCTATTTTCGATTGCATGTGAAGTGCACAAGTTCTTTATTTCTTTGTTTGATTTTCTGACTGACCTTGAGATCAAATTTCTTCAATGCATTTGACTCATCTTTTAAAGTACACTTATTGGCTCATCTTTTAATATACACAGACAAAGTTAAATGAAGAAGTGATGAAATATGTGAAGAACTTATTTTCTTATCCTCTCTGTTTATAAATTATAAGCTTATGTATTCAAGTAAGCAACTGGTAGCAAAGATGGAGAATAATTCATGCCGCTTTTACTGCAAATTATTGAGAATGTAACTACAATTTAGCTAAGATGAAGTGTAAGTTAAACTTACTTTTACACAATAATAATTTCCAGACATCTTCTAATGAAACAAAAAAGTGACGCCTATTTTCAAACATATTTCTTCCTTATAGTTAGAAACAAAAGAAAAGAAAAGGAAAAATCATAATATTTGACAGTGAAAGAGCATATATATTAAAAAAATTCCAGCCTACAATGTTCATATATTTTGTTATATATATGGTAATAATGGAGCAGCCCGACCAATGTAACAAGGTGAAAAGAAAAAGGACAAGAAACCAAGCCGAATAAGCTAGGTATCGGCTTATATAATCCTTTCTTGCCAATGCCTGCAATACACTACCAGATCTGTCCAAAGATTCAAAAGAAAAGGACGAAAAAATAAAGAACTGAAGTAGAATTATTGTCGATTTGCATGATATCGCAGGCATGTGTGTGAATTTCCTCTTTTTTATTTTTTTTTCCCAGTTTTTAATTTGGCTCTAGTGGGGCTGCTATTGAAGCAGAAACAAGAATTTATATTTCATGGAAAGAAGCATCCAGTCACAAACGTTGCTTGCCTGTTGTGAAAGCAATTTCACAATTTCCACGTGCGACATAACTGATGCTGAACCAAAAGGATGAGCTCGCAAGCTCGAGCAACTCACAAGTTGCTAAGATAAGAACTCGCAAGTTCTTGAGAGAAATCAAGACGAATTTCTTGAAATAATGTTTATTCATGAAAGTAGCGTATCCAATACAATAGAATAAGCCCTATATTTATAGGGTTCGAAATAAACCTAATTCTAGTAAAACCCTAACTTGTCAACAAAGTCAAGAAAATATATAAAAAGATAAATAAATGAATAAATAACATAAATAACTTCCAAATAAATACTAATTCTTAGTTCTCCTAGAATATGATTTCCCTTTCCATCTCTTTCCTTTTCCTATTGCATCAATAACACAATGCAATGAATAAAAACAAAACCCAGTGAGTATTAAAGGCATTCTGATTTGAACGGAAAAAAATAAATGGCTTTTCCATTAAATACTTAACTGCTTACAAAACACACTGATATGATTGCTTGAAAAACACTTCAGTAACTGAGACCACTTTATATAAATATATACTAATACAAACATACACCCAAACATCCAAAATCACATGTCAGATGGGGAAAAAGGAACCTAATAACACTTTTTTTTTTACTGACTGGATAAATTAGCTTCTAACAACATTGTCCAATCACTCTCATCCTAACTGGATTTAAGTCCCACGCAATGAAGCGAACTCTCAAGGTCAAGTATAATCTAGCTGCATAACATTAGTGTAGAACGAGTTAAAAAGTTAAAATCATAATCAAGATTAATAATGTATAATCTACGCAGTGCTATAAATATTACCAAAATTCCAACTCACGGATTGCTAAAAATCAAAGAAGAAAGTTTCATCAAAGTTCTTCAGCAATCCATGATTCGTCTTTGATGGCCACAAATTCATTAATGGTGAGATTGAATTGTGATGTCAAATTGTTCTGATGCTGCAAATTGGGAGAATTGGGTGAATTTTAATCGCCTGATTCTGGATATGCTTTTGGACGTAGAAATACTGTTTTTGTTTGTGTTTTGCCATATTGAGAGTGGTTCAATATAAAGTTTAGACGTATATTGAATGTATTCCAATATTGTTGGAATATATTCAGTGAATTCCAATTTTACCCTCCTTTGGGGACGATTTGACCAATATACGGCCCACATAAACCACTGAATTTTTCAAATTTTAAGACTTACCAATTATTAGGCACACAGCCATATATATTAAGTACCTATTTGTGAAAGTCACGAAATACTCATGGCCATTCTATGGTTTTTTTCCCCAGAAAATATTTACTTTATTTTGTAGAAATTAAGGAGATCGTACAAAAGATGGGAGTAGGGCACCCTTTCCCAACAGACATAAAGAAAAAGAAGAAAATTACTTCAACACAATAAGAGAAGAAAGAGCACATCACCAGAGCAAGCATCATGATAAACAAAACAACCCAGACAACAATGCAAAAGGAAACATATACATTTCCAAGACTTCTTTCGCCCAGTGTAATTTTGTCAATAAGGATCTCTTAGTCATTTTACCCTTCAAACATGATTCACATGGCGGTAAGGATCCAACTTCTAGACTATTTAGTGGTCCGTCTTTAACTAATCTTTGAATCCTGTTAAGGTTTATATGACCAAGTTTAAAGTGTCACAAATAAGTCTCATTAGTATGAGAAACCATTTATCTTTTAGAAATAGTACTAATAAAATTATCCATAAAGAGGTTTATTCAAAAACAAATAATGAATAAACTTGCTTAACAACAGAATTCTGAAATTCCATAAAATAGGATAACAATTATTTGAGATTTCTACTACTATAAAGATGCTAAAATACTTAAGTACTAAATCTTCTATCCCCCATGCTAATCTTCTTTGAGCTCTCTTCTTTTCAGTCACTCCTGCTATTAGTTCGATGGTTATCTAGACACTAGTCAAGATGTATCCTGCTTAGATATGTTTTACTGGTGTAAAGTGAAACGCGACCTAGATGTGTCTAGCTCGGGTATGAATGCGGAATTAAATAACACCAGAATGATTACGCAGAAACCCAAGTGGGAAAAACTGCCGGCACCCTTGCCACAGGACAACCAAATCTACTAATTAAGAGGTGAGTTTAGTACAGAAAAAGAATAAAAAGTGCTATCACAATAGACACTAAATATGCAAAAGGTAAACTTATAAAAGATTCTCTCTTTACACCTTTTGACAATGAGCCAACTCCCGTTACTCCTTCTTTCTCCCGTGCGCCTCACGGAACGTCCATCAAGCTCCTAGAGATCTCCCGAACTCATCTTGGGATGACTTGACCTCCTAAACTACTTTCAACCTCTGTGGATTAGTCTCTCACACCAATGTGGTCGCCTACCACGTACTTGAAGGGTATGTCAAACACAAACACGTTGTGTACTTGGAGAACGGTTCTACAAGACAAAGTCTCACGACAATTAGGCAGTGTTTTGCGTCTACTTTTTCGGTCGAGCTCTTAAGAATTTTGCACAGATTTATCTTTTGCTTTAATTCGGCTTTTGATTGCCTTGCTCGCCTCAATTGACCTACAAAGGAGACAATACATATATAGGTACGTCTTCGAGTTGTTGTGAAAAACAAGTCTCCAACATTTCTATACACATGTAGGAGAATAAGGAAACTTAGAATAGATAATTAGCATAAACTCAAACTTACCTAATTCTAATAAAACTCAACATGCACCTACTATAGGGCTCCTAGTTAAATATGGAAAACCTTGCACAACTAGGTGACATAGAAACCTCGCATGTATACAATTTTTGTGCCTTAAGTTAAGTACACACACCACAACTCACTTTCAGCTCAAGACATCTCAAATTGCATGCTAAAAATAATATTGCACGTAAAATAAGTCATGCAATAACTCGTGACACATTAAAACAATGTTTGACACTTAAGACAAAAAATAGTAATGCCAAGATGTAGGCTTTTTGTACTAATAATCTCCCCTCTTGGCTTTTTAATTTTTGAAAACCCATAGTAGCACAAAGTGTCAAAAATGTTTCCTAAGAGTTTAAAGATGTACAAATAGTAAACACTCCCCCTTAGTAATAAAACTCCCCCTAAACATGTCACTGAAGCACAAAACACAAACTCAAATAAATCAAACACAAACTAGAGTTTAAAGTGTAAAAAGTGCTTCCAAGTCAAGATATGTCCTGATCACATTAGCCGACTTAACGCGAGACATATCCTGATAAGCTATCAGAGCTACTACTATTAGCCGACTCAACACAAGACATATCCTGATCAGCTATCAGAGCTACTACTATATCTTCTCCCCCTTTTTGACAAAGAAGAAAAGTCAAAGTAATCTTGCAAAGAGTTAGTGTAAACAGAGCCTTATGATTTGAAAAACCATATCAGAGCACAGAAGGTATCTTCCTGCAAAATATAGTAGTCATCATAAGGAGTTCATAACATAGAATATATACAGAAATGAAAGACATAAATCATAAAGACTTAAAAATAAAATGAGTGTTTCAAGAAAATATATGAATATTTCTTGAAAATATCTCCTTCCTTCAGCCTCTTTCTGTTTCTTCAGACTGTCTCAGTGTTGATTTTTCTTTGATTTCTTGGCTTTCTTGTTGTCTTTGTCCTTTCCAGGCCCTTCTTCAGCTATTCATTTCTTTTTCTTTTTCTGAGGAGTGGCTTCGCCAGATGTATCCTCCTTGGCTTCGTTTCCTGGATCATCCTCCTTATGTGTCTGCTTCTTCTGAATAGCCTCTTCATCCACAACAGCTAGAAAACTCCTAAGGAATCCACTGATATCTTCATCCTTGTATGTAAACGTTTGACCATTCAACAACAAACAATGCGCCATCAAACTGTACAGAGGATCAAAATGTTTAAGAAATAAAGAATGAGAAGCATCAAGGTCAGTGAACTGTTCCCTGACCTGACTCAGATCTTCCCTAATGCAGGATATATCCTGCTTGAGTGAAGACTCTGATGGAATATCTGGTTGGATTTCTGCTGTACTGGATGACATCTAAGTTCTGGAAGAGGGTGATGTGAGTCTAGAGCAGTGATTCCTTCTGAGTAGATCTAAAGGTCTTGACCACTGATCCCCTTTTCTATCCTCAACCCCCTGATCCTTCAAATAATTATATATCACCCAAGGAAACGATAGTTTATCAGTCTTGAATTTTCTAGGTCCACACCTAAGATGCACCCTTTGATAATATCAAAAATTTTCTTCCCCCAGTTAACCTCTTGTTTGGTTCCTAGTTGATAGAGTAGCATGGCTCTTTGTCTGTTGATCTTTGTTTTGTAAGTAAGAGGGTCCAAGTTTGTCATAACAACCTTGTGAAGAAGTTCGTATTTCTGGTTCATGCTGGATGAAGGAATTTCAGTTCTTTGGGCTGGCCATGTGGTTCCAATGAGTTCTTTAGCAATCTCATTATTAGACAGATTATATTTCTCATCATCTTTTTCATCTTCATCAAACTGTCTAATTCCCAGCCACTTCCTGAGACTCACAGCAGTGAACTTAATCATTCGTCCTCTCACATAAAGTTTTGTAGTAAACAGACAGTCAGGACTTCCAAATTTCTTTGGAATGTTTGACAAGAACTCTTTTACCAAAGTTTCATTGATTGTTCCATTGCAGTCAAATAATTTCTCTAGATTAAAAAACTTAACCAGATCATCTAACCCAATCATCTAAAAATTAGACACCATAATCCTCCTCTCATAAGTAAATTTACAAAAATTTACAAAATTTCAGAATAGTTGAGCAGCCTTTTATCATGAAAATAGTAACAATAGGGAGTAAAAGAACCTTTTACTGTTTTGATTTCAGTCCTCTTAAAATCATTTGGATCAGGATGCATCTGGCCTGGATTTGTTTCACTTGCAGTAGACTCCTCGCTAGGCGTGTCTTGATTAATTGGCCCTTGCTCAATTGATGATTGTCTGGGGTTTCCAATCTGGATTCCAGTTGATCTTCTGGTAGCTAGTCGTCGTTTTGGCAAATCTGACATAATCTGTTTCCCTTTCCAAATGTCTTCCCTTCTTTTCTTTTCTTTTTCGCTGAATTTTTCTAACTCCTCAGACAATCATTAGCACTCTCTTTTTCTTCCTCCATCTAATAATCACTATCTCGATCAGATTTCTTCTCATGAACCTATTTGGATTTCTGCTCTCTGTCTAGTATAGATGTGTCCTGATTGGATTTAGATTCCTTAGAAGATTCTTCTTCAGACTCCACCACAGCATGGGATGAGGATTTGTTTACTTCACCCTTATCAGACATTGCTTTCTCTGTCTCGGCATCATCATCAGCAACCTTTTTTGGGCTATTCTCCCCCTGCGTTTGATTTTCCCCAATTTCTTTAGGGTTTTCATGTTCCCTAGTAATTGATTGAAGAATGTTCTAGATATTGGATTTCCTCTTGAATCGCTTCCTGAACAACCTCTAGCTGAGGATCTTCAGGCTAATTTTGAGAGGGTTCAGCCTCTGGAATTGGAACCTCCACTGGAACTGCCGAATTAGGAACTTCCGGTTCTGCGATTGGGTTCACTGGTGGAATGTAAATCTCCAGTTGCTACTTTGGTCATTGAATTTGTTCAACGGGTAGAATCGGAGCTTCTGCTGGTGGATTCTGTTCTTCTTCAGGCGGAACATACAACACCATAGCCATGAGTGGATCGAGTGTGTATGGGGTTTCTTCCATCAAAACTTGCGTAATCAGGGTAGGATTTAGCTCGACTGGTGACGGTTCTTCGGGAATCAGTTATGGTATCACAACTTGTGATGGAGATGGATTTTGCACTGGCACTCGAGAAGTTCCTGCATCTGTTCTAGATTTCTTAGAAATTCTACTCTTGCGTCAAACACGACTGGTCGATTTTCCTTTTCCGGCCATGTTATTCTGTGACAAAGTTTAGAAAAGAAAGAACAAAAACTTCGAAGAAACTTGAGAGCAGTTAGGAAATTTTTTGGAAAGAAAGAGAGAAAGTTCGAGTCAGTTATGGAATGTATGAAAGAGAGGGAAGTTTGACAAATAAGAGAGAAACCGAATAGTTTCAGATCGTTGGCTTTAAAAATTTGCCTTTTAGAAATTTTAAGAGCGGTTTTACCTGTAATCGCCACGAAGTATGAGTTCAGCCAGATGCGTCCTGCTTAATTTGTCTACTAAAGTACTAGATGCATCTGGGCTAATGCATACAGGCAAATGTATGCAAATGTAATGAACCAACATTAAGATAATTAATAGTACTGAATACTTCCCAAAATACCTTTTGAAGTTCACACCATGAAGTATTCAATCAACTGAACTGTTCTCAATGGAAGGAATTTATTTTTGCATAGAATTTTTACTGAATTTATCTTTTATGGTCAATCCTTGTTCCATTTTGCACCTTGTGAGGACCTGACTTATTGAGACTTATGAGTGATGCACAAGAAGACCAATCATCATCTGAACAACTCTTATAAAAAGAATACAACTTTTAAGCCCTCGGCTAGCTCGACTTTTTCTACAATTTTGAGCATTGTCTTCTGAGGGTTAAGGTAGCTGCACGCACTCAAAGACTTGGTTGACTAGTAGCTTTTGCCCTTACAGACTCTGCCTCTTAGACATTATTGGTCGTATGAAGTGCCGAAGAGTGTAGATACTGACCATAGGTCTACATCAAAATTATGACTCTCAATCAGAATACCTCTTCTAGTGCAAAGCAGTCAGAACGTATCTCATCCTTTTTATGCAGTTTATCTTTATGGAATTAGAAGAACAAGTTTTAACTGATCTCTTCAAGATGCGTCCTCCTCTGGGTATCTCAGTGATATCCTGCACATATACAAATTGATTTGATTAATATGATCATGAATAACACACAAATCACACAAAAATATTTTTTTTTTTAAATTTTTTTAAATATGTACAGTGAAATGCATTTTTTCTTTTTATGATGTTGAGCCTAGTTAGGCTGTATGCAAACGCCAATCTGTTTTCTTAGGCTTTCAAACCTAGATGAATCCAATGCTTTAGTAAACGGATCTACAAGTTGATATTCTGTCTGAACATATTCCAAGGCAATCACTTTCTGTTCAACCAACTCTCTTATGAAATGATGTCTTATATCAATGTGCTTAGTTCTAGAGTGTTGAAATGGATTTTTGGAAATGTTTATAACGCTTGTGTTATCACAGAATACAGTGGCCTAATCTTGGGAAATTCCATAGTCCTTCAACATCTGTTTCATCCATAGAAGCTATGTACAACAACTTCCTGTAGCTATGTATTCTCCTTTTGCTGTGGAGAGTGAAATGGAATTTTGCTTTTTGCTCATCCAGGCAACTAGGTTGTTCCCCATGTAGAAACATCCTCCTGAAGTACTCTTTCTGCCATCAACATTCCCTACCCAATCTGCATCTGAGTATCCAGCTAGAGTAGCATTGGTATCCTTAGAAAACTATATGCCATATTCTGTTGTTCTACTGAAATATCTGATAATCCTCTTGACCGTAGCCAGATGCGTCTCTCTTGGCTTCGACTGATATCTAGCACACACACCTATGCTGAAGGATATGTCTGGCCTGCTTGCTGTTAGATAGAGTAAACTTCCAATCATGCTACGATAGAGACTAGGATCAATTGCTTTAGCTTGATCATCCTTTGTCAATTTCAGAATGGTAGCCATTGGAGTTTTCATTGGTTTAGAAACTTCCAAGCCAAACTTCTTTATCAGATTTCTAGCATACTTTGTTTGAGAAATAAAGATGCCAGACATGTCATGCTTAACCTGTAATCCCAGAAAAAATGTAAGTTTGTCAACCATGCTCATTTCAAATTCTGTTTGCATTGTCTTGACAAAATCTTTTGTCTTGGCTTCTGAAGTGGATCTAAAAACAATATCATCCATATAAATTTGGGCAACTGTGATTCCTTTCTTCAATGGCTTGATGAATAAGGTCTTGTCAGTACCACCTCTATTGTAGCCTTGTTCAATAATAAAGGTGGTGAGTCTTTCACACCAAGCTCTGGGAGCTTGCTTCAACCCATACAATGCTTTCCTTAACCTGTACACATGTTCAGGCTACTGTGGATCAATGAATCCTGGTGGTTGCTCAGCATAAGCTTCCTCATTTAAAATGCCATTAAGAAATGCACTCTTTACATCCATCTGATATAGCTTGAAATCAGCATAACACGCTACTGCAAGGAGTAATCTAGTTGATTCTAGTCTGGCTACTGGTGCAAATGTTTCATCAAAGTCTATCCCTTCTATTTGGATATAGCCTTGAGCCACAAGTCTTGCTTTGTTCTTGATGATTTTACCTTGCTCATCTGACTTGTTTTTAAAGACCCACTTTGTTCTAATGACATTGCCATCAGAGGGTCTTGGCACTAGTTTCCAAACTTGATTCCTTTCAAACTGATTCAATTCCTCTTGCATTGCTTGAACCCAATTGTCATCTTGCAACGCTTCCTTTATATTTTTAGGTTCAACCATAGAGATGTAGCACATGTGACCAAATTCTTGTTGACATTTCCTTCTAGTTACCATCCCTTCTTTTCTAGAAAGGATATTATCAGCTGGATGCGCCTTTTGGATTTTGGTAGATGGTTGTTGTCTAGATTCTGGTTCTGTTTCAGGTTCTAGATTAGATTCAGATTCTGCAATTTGATTATTATGACCTTGGCGGGATGTATCTCGCTCAGGTTCTGTTTGACCCGATGCGGTTGACTGAGGCTAGACGTGTCCTACTTCAGTTTTGTCAGTTTGATTCTGTACTGAGATGACTTCGAGATTTTCAATTTTAGGTTCCTGTGAATAAACGGAGTAGTCAGTAGTATCATCAACTTTAACATTCACAGATTCAACAATATTCTGAGTTCTCATGTTATAAATTCTATAAGCTCTAGAATTCTCAGAATAACCAACAAATACTCCATCAGATTTGGCATCAAATTTTCCTAGATAGTCCTTATCATTTAGAATATAGCATTTACTACCAACAACATGAAAATAGCTCAATCTAGGTTTTCCGCCTTTCCAAATTTCATATGGAGTCTGATTAGTTCCAGGTCTAAGTGTTACCCTATTAATGATGTAGCATACAGTGTTGATTGCTTCAGCCCATAACTTAACAGGTAATTTTTTGCTATTAAGCATAACTCTAGCCATTTCCTGCAAGTTTTTGTTTTTTCTTTCAACTACACCATTCTGTTAAGGGGTTTTAGGTGCAGAAAATTCATGCATAATACCATATTTCTCACAAAAATCAGAAAAATTAGAATTATCAAATTCTTTGCCATGATCACTTCTGATTCTTTTGATGGTAACACCTTCATCTGATTTTTCATTGGAGAGTTTCTGGAACAGAATACAAAACTTGTCAAATGTATCAGATTTTTCTCTAATGAAATTAACCCATGTATATCTAGAAAAATCATCAACACAGACATAAATATACCTTTTTCCACCAATGTTTTCAGTTTGGATAGGACCCATAAGATCCATATGAACAAGTTCAAGTGTACCTGAGGTAGATAGGTGCTAACCTGCTTTGTGTGAATTTCTGGTTTGCTTACCTTTTTGGCATGGTTCACACATAGTTTCAGGAATCGATTTTAATTCTAGAATTCCTCTAACTGCTCCACTCTTGCTCAATTTGAGTAAACTTTGATAGTTCATGTGACCCAACCTCTTGTACCAAAGTTCTGCATGGTTAGTACTAGCAACTTTGCAGGTCAATTTTGGATTCAAAATATAGCACACTAGACCTAATACCTTTAAGTAAAGTTTGTCCTAGCAAATTTGTATTTGGATCAAGATCAAAAACTTTACACTTAGGTTTGGAAAATAGCACTCTAAGATTGTTATCATACAATTGACCAACACTTAAAAGATTTGCTTTTAAACCAGTAACAAATAGAACATCTTTTAGAGTGGGTAAGCCTTCAATGCAAATATTTCCAGATCCTTAAATGTGACCTTGTTGTCCATCTTCAAATGTAACCAAACCTGTTTCACCTCTGTGGAAATTCGACAGCAACTCCAAGTCACCTGTTATATTCCTAGAACATCCACTATCAAAGTACCAAGTGTTAGGGATTAGAGCACTTAAAGAAAGTTTCACAACATAACTCTTGTACTTACCCTTTTTCACCCCAACCTGCTTCACCTTACCTTTTATTTCAGGTATTTTAACTTTATGTGTATTGATCAAGTTAATGTATTTTTGACAAGTAAAAACATCATGACCAACTTCACTGCAAAAGTTACACTCTACCTGTCTAACCTTACCATACACTTTGAGTTCTGTACTGGTCTGAATGTAGCAGGCTGATTTCTGGTATTTTACTGTTGTTGTTTTGGTAGATTGTTCTTCTGGACAGTTCTGCTCCAAGAGGATCCAGACGTATTCTGCTTGGGTCCAGAATTCTGTTTTTGTCCTGCAGGTTCTTTTTGGAAGTTTTCCCTTGATTCTCTTACAAATAATGTCTGCTGTATAGGCCTTTTCCATCATATCCTATTCCAGATGTGTCTCCTAAAGGTCTTCCATACTTTAGGACTTCGTTTAACCTAGCAGCTCTTATTGTCAACTGTTTGATCCTTTCATTGGCATGCTACAAATCCATTGTAAACTATTTGATCTGCCCATCTTTGTGTTCAATGGACTTTAGCAGATCTCTCTTTTCATCATCAAAGAATTCCATCATGACTTGGAGCATATCAGACTTTTCTTCTTCTGCCACAAGTTGACTCTGTAGTACTGCACAGTTTGGACAGGATTTACCCTTACTTGAAGATGATTTTGCAGTGTTAGCAATGAGGCAGTTCATAGAACTGGACTGAGGCTGGACATGTGCTGTCAGTATCGTAATCTGTTCTTCTGATGGAGTATCAGATGCTGAGCCAGACGTGTCCTCCTCGTCTTCACTCTAGAAAACTTTCATGGCCTTTTTACCTTTCTTCCACTTCCTTTGAGGTTTCGGACATTCTGCCGCAATGTGGCCATAGCCATCACAGTCTCTGCACTTTATCCTGCTCGAAGATTGAGCCTTTGGGGAGTTGTTACCTTTAAATTTCCTGTAGTTTTGTTTCTTCTGTTGATATAGCTGTTGCTCATCATCTCGATTCTGATTCTTTGTCTGGAAAGATCTTTGAGGTTTATATTGATTATTGAATCTCCCACCTTTTTACTGTTTAGTTTTCAGGAATTTTTTGAATTGCTCGGTAAAGATTGCAATGTTTTCTTTCTCATCAGATTCTTGTTCACTTCCAGAATCCTCCACCTTGCTCTTGAAAGCAATTCCGGGTTTCTTTTCCTTTTTGCTTTTAGAGATATTCTGCTCGTATGTTAACAAAGACCCCACAAGCTCATCCACACGCATCTCGTCTAGGTTCTTACTTTCTTCAATGGCTGTCTTCATCTGGAACCTGTCTGGAAGAGATCGTAGAATCTTCTTGACTATCTTTCAATCAGAATACGTCTTGCCTAGAGCTTGTGCCTGATTGGTGATCTCACACAACCGTGCATAGTAGTCCCTGAATTCCTCATTATCCTTCATTGTAATTTGCTCAAACTCAAGGGTGAGCAATTGGAACTTGAGGTTTTTACTGCATTGGTTCCTTCATTAGCAGCTTGAAGAGCATCCCATGCTTCCTTAGCAATTCTGCAATTTGTTACAAGCTTAAATTTACTTTGATCTATAAAGGAAAAAATAGCATTTAAAGCTTTAGAATTCCATCCATACATAGTATTTTCTTCAGTAGTATATTGAGTTTCAGGCTTAGCACAAACAGTGCCATCTGCAGCTGTGAAAGTGGGTGCTTTGTAACCAGTATGAATGGATATCCAAGCCCTATTATCAATAGACTGAATGTAATTTTGTATGCAAACTTTTCAATATGCATAGTTAGTCCCGTCTAGAATAGGTGGTTTAACAGAAGATGTATCCATGTCTAGATGAACCTGATCTCACTAATAACTTAAGTGAACCCTCTCTGATACCAACTGTTAATTCGATGGTTATCTAGATACTAATCAGGATGTATCCTACCTAGATATGTTTTACTGGTGTAAAGTGAAACACGACCTAGATGTGTCTAGCTCGAGTATAAATGCGGAATTAAATAACACCAGAATGATTACGCAAAAACCCAAGTGGGAGAAAATGCGGGCAACCTTGCCAAGGGACAACCAAATCCACTAATTTAAGAGGTGAGTTTAGTACAGAGAAAAAATAAAAAGAGCTATCACTATAGACACTAAATGTGCAAAAGGTAAACTTATAAAAGACTCCCTTTTTTACGCCTTTTGACAATGCGCCAACACCCATTGCTCCTTCTTTCTCCCGCGCGCCTCACTGAACGTCCATCAAGCTCCTAGATATCTCCCAAACTCATCTTTGGATGACTTGACCTCCTAAACTACTTTCAACCTCCGCGGATTAGTCCCTCGCACCAATGTGGTCGCCTACCACGTACTTGAAGTGTATGCTAAACACAAACACGTTGTGTACTTGAAAAACGGTTCTGCAAGACAAAGTCTCATGACAATAAGGTAGTGTTTTGTGTCTACTTTTTTGGTTGAGCTCTTAAGAATTTTGTACAGATTTATCTCTTGCTTTAATTCGGCTTTTGATTGCCTTGCTCGCCTCGATTGACCTACAAAGGAGACAATACATATATAGGTACATCTTCGAGTTTTTGTGAAAAACAAGTCTCCAACATTTCTATACACATGTAGGAGAATAAGGAAAGGTAGAATAGATAATTACCATAAACTCAAACTTCCTAATTCTAATAAAACTCAACATGCGCCTAATATAGGGCTCCTAGTTAAATATGGAAAACCTACCACAACTAGGTGACATAGAAACCTCGCATGTGTACAATTCTTGTGCCTTAAGTTAAGTACACACGCCACAACTCACTTTCGGCCCAAGACATCTCAAATTGCATGCTAAAAATAATATTGCACGTAAAATAAGTCATGCAATAAATCGTGACATATTAAAACAATGTTTGACACTTAAGACAAAAATTAGTAATGCCAAGATGTAGGATTTTCGTACTAACACCTGCATAAGTTTACATGACACAGATTACTAAAAAATCTCAGAAAGTATAATTTAAAAGTAAGATCTAGTGAAAGACTTCCCAATACAACTCGTCATTCTAAGGCTTTGTTTAGTATTATTGGAGCTTCTTCAATAGGCAGCTTCTACTATGTTGGATAAAAAAAAAACTACTGTGAGAAGAATCAGTTTAGTGTTTGGTAAACCTTTTGCCTAAAATTGTCATATGGTCCAAAAGCAGTTTTTAAGCGTTTAGTAAATTTAACTATTTCATTGCTCTACCGGTTTATATTTGCTAAAAAGTATACGATTTAAATCTTTATTTATTATTATACGATATCTTTATTTATTTCTTTTATGAATAATATGTAATATTTCACAAAAAATTACAAAATATAGACAAGTATTGAAAATGAAAATTTATTTGAAATTTCTTTTTGACAGAAAAAACTATTTGAAATTAACCAATTAATAAAAATACACAAAAAGTAAAATAAAGATATACAATGCACAATCCAATAAATTATGATTTAATAAGAAAATTTAAATAGAATTGGATTGTTGCATAGGGTAGTTTGTAAATTCTCTCCATCCTTATCCAATATATCAAATTGTACGAAAAAATTAAGTAGACAATTTAATTATTATTAACTAGAGAAGCTAAAAGCAGAAGTGAGAAACTACCTTTCTGCTGCTTCTCAAAATCTGCTGTAGGGTATTATTACTTTTCCAATAATTATTTTTTTCTAGAACTTAACAAACACTTCCATCGGCTTTGCTTCTCAAAAAAGTAGAAGTTGGGTATCCAAATAGCAATCCCAAATGGAGCCTAAGTCTTGTACAATATTTCATCCAATGAACTTCTTGACCATAGCATTTGCTTTTTGGCTTCTATTTATACCTTTGTGATTTTCCCTTTCATGCCTGTACGGACATGTCTCATGTGGAAGAAAATGCTCTTGATTAGTTTCCTCATATATATCTTCTTCTACACCTTTTAAGGTAATTCATGTATGATGTTAGATAAAAAAATCTCAGGGTACAAGAAGTAATACTTGGATAAAGCGATTAACTCCGGTAAAAACAATTTAGGTACAAAATTAGCTTTGTTCTCAACATTAATTAACACTCCCAGATGATCTTCCATGTTGTAGATATTAATCATATTCATGAAGTTCTCTTCAACTGGCTCACTTGGTTTCTGATGAGAGGATTTAATATCGTAAACAATTTCAATTCGTACCCCTATGCTTTGATGTCTGAACTCTTGTTTCAAAAGAAACATCATATTCCTGGTAAACCCTTTGTTATTGGCCTTGCATCTCCCCTGACATTGTTGCTAGGAGACAACATTGAGATTATCGGCCTTCCAGACATGATATCTCATTTTCTCATTTTCATTTGGATCTTAAGCTGGCTCAACCGGTGGTTCAAAATCAAGCACATATTTGATAGATTGTTCCTCAAGTATTTTGATGATTGCAGGTTTCCAATCACCATAATTGTATCCAGTAAGAGTGATTTGAGAAAGTTTATTTAGAAGTACTTGGAGAGACATTTTTATGATTGAAAGTAAGCAAATAAACGATATTAATACGAGTAACAAATAACTTTTAGTGCATGATACATGAATGCTAGGGTCAAGCGTCCGGGTTTTGGCCCGGGTTTTGGTTGGACCAAGATAGGATCAAATATTTTCGGTTCAGTCTGGTTTTGGGCTTTCAAATGGCAAGCCCATTCAATTTTGGTCTCGGGTTAGAGTTTCAGTTTTTTTTTTTTTTTTGAGTTTTTTCAGACTTAAAAAAAATTTTCCAATGACCAAACGAGTAAGAAATACATCTGGATAAGAAAAAAATCTAAATAAAAGAAAATGTTGTGAAAGTCAATACAAGTGGGTGTAAAATGAAAAAAACAACAAAAAAAATAGCATCCAAGTTCCAAATTGCACATAGTTATCAAAACCACTATCAAAGTGCAAATAAATTTACAAGCAAACAGATAATCAAATCGAAAACAACATCACCAGACACCAAATAGAATTCTAATAGACTAATACAACCAAACTAAATGTCATAATAACTCATAGTTACACTAGCTAAGAAACACAATACAACCAAATCGAACATCATAAGTCATAACATAGCCAAAATGCCACCACATAAATTACCCCTTACAAACATGACAACAAAATGCAATTCTTAAACAACAAAGAAGATACTCAGGTGATCTCTTCACATCTCCAATTTTCCAAGTCTCCAACTCCTACATGGAAAATCAATGCATAAAACATTAAGAAATATGAGAAAAGTTAGAAAAGCTATGGCCACTTATTTTACCATCTATAAAAGTATGATACTACTACTTACAAAACCACTTCATTTAATCATCGACTCCAGTTGTGCCGCTCCACAAATTTACAAAATCTACAAATATAGTAACCAATAATTAAAGAGAGTTCAAAGAAACAAACTTAATATAACAAGTAATAAAATCTATTAACTGGAAAAGCATATAAGCATGCATGTTGATCACCGGTCTCAATCTTCTCTTCTAAGTCCATCTCTTCAAGGAAAATTCCATCTTTTGGGGCCACCCTTAGAAGGCTAGAGTCTTCTCTTATCCAATTTTGTGTACAAATTAAGGCCTCAACAGTTTTAGGAGTTAATGAACTCCTAAATGGATCCAAAACTTGGCCTCCTCTGGTAAATGCTGACTCTGAAGCAATAGTTGAAACAGGAATAGCAAGAACATCCCTTGCAATCTCAGATAAAATTTGAAATATTAAACTATTAATTTTCCATCAGTACAAAACATCAAATGCATCAACAAGGGGTTTAGCTCTTTTACTCAAATACCTTTGAATTTCATCTTTTCCGGAGATATCTATATTAGATGACTTCATTCTCTTAAACTCCTCGTATCATGCACGTCATCAGCTTGATTATCATCCTCAATCACATTCAAGACATCATTAGAATTACTTCCACCACTTCATTCTTTAGAAGTAAAATGTCGTCCCTTATAGTCATTATACAACTTTGTCATGAATATTTCAACATCCTCTTTAAATGCCTGTTAGCATCATGCAATATACTTACACAAAATGTAAGATACTCCAACCTATTATGACGATCCAACATAATAGCTACAATCAACAGCTTGTTCATCTTCTCCAACGTACCCCAATACTTATCAAATTTATCGGGCCAACAAATTCCCACATGAGAAAAATAGGTGTTAGTTAGGGGAGGAGACAAGTGTCCCCTTTTGCATCAAAGCCAAGTGGCATTCATGTAATAGGTTTGAGAGGCCTATAAAAGGGGGTGCAACCTTCATTTCCAAATATCCCATCCGTTCTGCCCACTCTTCTCTCTTTCTACAAATTGCTCTCTAAGTCCTCATGTGCTAGTGTCTTTCCAAAATGGTCCCTTAACTATAAAATACTTGTAGTTTGGTCCTTCGACTCTCAAAGAACTCTAACTTCTTCAATATTGTCACATAGGTCTTAAGTCTTCAAAAGATTATAATTTCGGTACCCTATTTCATAAACCTATAAGTTATAACAAGGACCTTATCTTGGGAGCTCTAAACTACGTATAATTTGAAAGAAACTTTGGAGAAACAAACTCTATTACAAGAGAAAGCTAGTGTTGTAGAAGGTAAGATATTTACCCACCCAAGTTCAATAAATGAAGATATTTAAAGTTTCTGCGAATGGTGTCAAGACCTCGGAGTTACTGCCCTATTCGCGTTTTGATTGATGCATTCTTTGGTATTTGATTTGAGCAGGAAATTGAAGAGGAATTTCTCTATTGACTATGAGTAATGGAATTGCACTTGTATTGATAAATATTTGCTAACTTGTGCTTGTGTTTACAAGTTATTGCATATCGCTCTTGAATATGTTTTGATTATGCATGGATCTTTTGGTATATATATGCTTATTAGCATTTGACTTTGAGTTGTGATTTATGTGCATGGGGAACCACTAGAGCAATATGTGTAATGCCCCGAATTCAGAAAACCTGAAAAGCTATCTAATCTTTAAAATTTACCTTAAATGCAGAATTTATTACATATAAATAAATGGGGAAAACCTCTTTAATGATGAATAAAGAATCTTGTCCAAAAATAAATGAAGATTTAACAATCAAATAAAGGAATAACTTGCAATCCTAAAAACATTTAATATAAATTTGACCTCTAGTAGACTTTAGCAGTCGACCCGTCACCGTTTCCAAATCTTGAAAGTATTAGTTTGAAAGAATAAGTATAAAAATATACTCAGTAGACTCTAGTGCATTATACTTGACTTATATTACGGAAAGTACACATAGGCATGTAACATTTGAATAATCTGATATGATCTGGTCTTTATAGCAAATATGAGAACAAGCATCATATAATAAATACAAGTTCTCAATTCTGATCTTACGTATGTGTAAGATATAATAATGCATATAGCACATAATCCTCATATCACATTCACACATGTACCAATCGTAACATAAATCCACCATAAATGCGCATATTTTAAAAGAATAATTTTAGGACAAGAGTCTACCTTAAACCTTGTGAGTTGAGCTACTTTGTAAGAAATCTATTTGTTTATAGATCTTCGTGCCTCATCTAGTTAAAAAATTAAATTATCTTACTATTGCGAAAATAATTTCTTATGGAAAAAGAAATAAACTTTAGGCACTAAATTGAAGCTCTGAAATAGTTTAGGGTTGGGACTGAAAAGGTGGATGCTAAACTTTAGGGCAGAATCTGTGAAAAACAAAAAGTTGAAGTCCCTTTTTAAATACACCGAAAGCATTTAGGACTTAATAGGTAAATCGAGGAACTTGAGGGGCCTAGGATGGAAAAATCATTTTAATATAATATCTAAGCCTTTACTTTCTGCCCAATTCGACAGAAACATAACCAAAGGAATGAAATTTTGAAACAGGAATCCAACTGCGTATGTGTGTGCGTGCTAGTGGAGAAATTGAATGCCAACGGGTGAAATTCAAGCAAGAGGACGGACGGTAGTTAAGCTTCTAGTCTTCTATGTGTGTGGGCAAGACTGGGTAACAATTTACAGTGAGTTTAGGGGGAGGGGGAGGGGTAGTGGTGGAGGGCCATGTGGTCCCCTGGGGACACTGGACCCCAGTGGCTTTGGCAGAATTTTTGAAAATTTTTTTTTGAAGTTAGGAATTAAAAGTTAGCTGTCCCCCACTGCCGACCCACAAACCCAAACTAAAAAGGCAAAAACAAATATAATACTCTTCCCAAAACACAACTTCCAATCGCAACCTTGTTTGTTGTATTTTATCTTTGTATTTTATCATTTCTTCTCTTCCTTTCCCAATCCCAAATCACTTTCCTCTGTCGTTTTCCAAGTTGTTGGTTTGTAGGACCCTACACTAGGCCCCAGCCATTGAAAAAGCTTGGTTTCTCCAATTTGATTAGGGAAAAGAAAAGGTATATATTATCCTTCTTTTTAATCTTTTAACATGTTTTTACTTTTTAATGAGTTAATTAGTGTTGCTTATTTGATATTTCAGTGGGTATTACCATATTAAGCTATTAGCCATTGTCTTTGTCTAACATTTGGATTAGTTAATTTTTTGTTCATTTTATTTGCTATTGTTAACACTTAACATTTATGTTTAGTTAGTCCCCTTCCCTTTTATTTGCTTAATTTCAGTGGGTCAAGTATTATATTGATTCATTGCATTCTAGTGTTAATCTTAATTTGAAAATTGGAATGTAGGCAATAGGCTCTCATGGCTAGAATTGATACATACTTTAAAAGGAAAGCTCCCTCTACTAATGAGGAAAATGATCAAAATCAGAGCAAGAAAACAAGCAATGATAAATTTGATATTTCCTAACTTCCTATAGATCCTAGTTTGAGGCCTTCTATTACTAATTACAATATCAATGTTCGTGATGAAATCAGATGAGCATAATTACAACGGGGTCCTTGTCAACCGTGAAATCTCAGTTTTCCAATAACAAAGTATAAAGATAAGCCGAGACATTTAAATTTTGCTTGGTTTGAGGACCATAGAAATTGGCTGGAGTATAGTATTGAAAATGATGCATTATTTTGTTTATGTTGTTATCTATTCAAGTCAAATAATGAAGAAGCAGGAGCTCATGATGCTTTAATCAGTCAAGGATTCTGTAGTTGGAAAAAGAAAGAAGGACTTCAAGTTCATGTTGGAGGTAATGTGAGTTCACATAACACAGCTCGAAACTTGTGTGATGTTTTGATGAATCAAGAGCAACATATTGAGACGGTTTTCTTTAAACAATCACAACAAGCACGAAGTGAATATCGAACCCATTTGACTGCATCAATTGATTGTGTTCATTTTCTTTGAAGGCAAGGACTTGCATTTCATGGACACGATGAATCCGAAGATTCAAATAACCAAGGTAACTTTCTTGAACTTCTACAATTTTTAGCCAACCACAATGATGCAATTAAGGTAGTTAATTTAAAAAATGCTCTTGAGAACCTCAAATTAACTTCACCTGATATTCAGAGAGATATTGTTAGTGCGGCTGCTGCTGAAACTACTGGTATTATAATTCAAGATATGGAAAATTCTTTATTTTCAATTTTAGTCGATGAATCTTGTGATGTCTCAGTAAAGGAACAAATGTATATTGTTTTCTGTTATGTGAACAAGATTGGCCATGTGGTTGAGCGTTTTGTAGGCATTGAACATATTTCTAGTACCATAGCTTTGTCCTTAAAGGTTGCAATTGATAAGTTCTTCTAGGCATCGATTGAGTATAGATAGATTAAGAGGACGGGGGTACGATGGTGATAGCAATATGCAAGGCGAGTTTAATGGTTTGAAAGCACTTATTTTGAAAGAAAATCCAACAACTTTTTATATCCATTGTTTTGCTCATCAGCTTCAATTATCTCTTGTATCGGTAGCAAAGAAACAAAAAGAGATTGATAGGCTATTTGTCTTGGTAACTAATGTGATAAATGTTGTTGGTGCATCAGTAAAACGAAGTGATCTTCTTCGAGAGAAACAAGCAACCAAAATTTTTCAAGTACTAAATGATGGTGAAATATCAAGTGGGAGAGGGCTGAATCAAGAGACTTCTTTGAAATGTTCTGGTGATACTCGTTGAGGCTCTCATTATGGTACTTTATTAATTTGATGAGAATGTTTTCAGCTGTAGTTGATGTCCTTGAAATGATTTCTATTGATGGATCAAGTTCTGAAAAAAAGGTGAAGCAAATTATTTGTTGGAGTTGATACAATCAATTAACTTTGCATTTAATATGACTCTCATGAAAAACATCTTAGCAATTTCAAATGAATTATCAAAAGCTTTACAGAGGAAGGATCAGGATATTGTAAATGCCATGGCTTTAGTGAAAGTATGTAAACAAAGGCTTCAAATGATGAGGGAGAGTGGATAGGACTCATTTTTTGAGCAAGTCCATTCTTTTTTGTAAAAAACATGATATTGATGTTCCTGATATGGATGGGATGGTTGTACATCAAGGCCGCTTACAAAGAAATATAGAAGAAATGACAGATCGCATCACTATCCTGTGGACATTTTTATGCTATCATTGATACACAAGTTCAGGAATTGACTGATCTTTTTGGTGAGGTGAACACTGACTTACTTCTTTGTATTGCATCTTTGTGTCCAAGTGATTCATTTGCTACTTTTGATAAGGAACAACTAATCTGTCTTGCACAGTATTATCCAGCTGATTTTTCAGAGACAGATTTAGTGGTACTTAATGATCAACTAGAGACTTATATTTTTGATGTGCTCTCTTGCAAAGAGTTTGGAGGATTGCATGGTATCAGTGATCTTGCACAGAAGTTGGTTGCAACCAAAAAAGATAGAGTATGTCCATTACTTTACAAGCTTGTAACTTTGGTATTAATTCTTCCAGTTGCCACTTCTAGTGTTGAAAGAGTATTTTCTGTGATGACCATTGTGAAAAGTCAATTGTGTAATCGAATAAGAGATCAATGGATGAATAATAGTTCAATTGTTTACATTGAAAATGGTGTATTTAACAAAGTTGAAAATGATGTCATCATACGGTGTTATCAAAATATGAAAACCCATAGAGAACAGTTGTAAAAACTTGATGATAGTTTAATGTAATTGTATATTGTATCTTAGCAAATTATTTTGGCAGTTAACATGTGACCCCATTGGATTTAGTTCTTGACTCCGCCACTTGGGGGAGTGCGGGTGACTGCATGGTGACTGGCGGTGAAGGTGGCGGTTGGTGTGGTGGTACACTGTATGTGTATATGTGATTTGAGGAGAAAGAATGAAGAACTAATGCATATGTATGTATGGGATGGTAAGTTTCAGGGGACGAGTAGATGGGTTAGACAATGGCAATGATGGTGTTGTAGGGATTCTGCTGAGATGATGGTGATCGCATGAAGATTTATGCCCTATATGTATATCCATGTATCTATGTGTGGGTAATGTATATGTATATCTATTTGTGTATTGTGCATGTATCTACTGGGAAGACCAAGAACGACAATGGATCGGAAAAGAGAAAAATATACCGACCTTGACTCAACTCGAGAGAAAATAAACTTGCTGTGGATTTTCAGTGTGAAAAGTTAGTTAATCGAAGAAGGGATTTATAGGTTTCGGGTTAAATTTTCCTGGTTCAATTTAGGCACTTTGTCGAGGTGAATATGGAAATAAATATTGTGGTATCTTTCCCACGTTATTTTTCTTGGCTTGCAAGAATACAAAGGGGCTCGATAATAGATACAAGAATTTGATCATTGGGAATCACGAGTTTAAACTAATTTAAATAATCCTTTAAGATTTTCGGTTCTTATTTATTTCAATTGATTTTATTGTGACTAGACGAGTGCAACAAGAATAAATAAGTAAGTAATTTAGGTAATTCGTAGAGGCACGTTTAACAAAAGAAATACAAAATTTTATTCTAAAATTTTCCGGTCACTACAACCTTACCCACTAAATAAAAAATTTTTCCTCGAAATTAGGCTTGATCTATCTGGGTATTTCTCTAGGATCTCTTCTTCTTCCTCCCAAGTTGCCTCATTAGTACTGTGCCTACCCCACTGGACTTTGACTAAGGGAATTTCTTGTTTTCTCAAAACATGGACATTTCAGTCTAATATGAACACATGCGCTTCTTCGTATGATAGATCTTTCTTAACCTTAATCAATTCCACATTCACTACATGGCTCGGGTCGTGAATATATTTCTTTAGCAATGAAACGTTAAATAAGTTGTGCACGGCACTAGCTCCGGTGGTAATGCTAACCGATAAGGCGCATTCTCAATAAGACCTAGTATTTCAAATGGGCCAATATATCTAGGTGCCAAGTTTCCTTTCTTACCGAACCGCACAACACCTTTTATCGGAGCTACCTTGAGAAACATCTTTTCTCCCACTTGAAATTCCATAATTTTTCTTCTCTTATCAGCTTAACTTTTCTGTTTATCCTGAGCAGTCTTAATTCTTGCTTTGATCCGTTCAATGTGTTCGACTGTCTTCTCAACCATTTTGGACCCAATAATTTCCGTTCACCGACCTCATCCCAGTAGAGAGGTGAACAACATTTTCGACCATATAAGGCTTTATATGGAGCCATCCGAATATTGGACTGATAGCTGTTATTATAAGCAAACTCAACCTATCGTAAACGCTTCTCCCAACTGCCACCCAAATCTAAAGTACATGTTTTGAGCATATCCTCTATAGTCTGATTAGTCTTTTTGGTTTGACCATCGGTCTGTGGGTGGTATGCTATAGAGAAATTCAACTTAGTCCCCATTGAGGTCTGTAAGCTCTTCTAAAACGTGTGCTCTTCCGATCTCTTTGAAGGGAATCTCAGGTCTCTGTCGGACACAATTATTGCTGGCACCCTATGCAATCGAACAATTTCTTTAACATACAACTGTGCTAATTTCTCTAATGTAAAATTCATACGGACCAGCAAAAAGTGAGCCGACTATGTAAGTCGATCAACTATGACCCAAATAGCGTCACAACCGCCTTTTGATTCGGAAGTCCGACCAAGAAATCTATGGAAATTTTCTCCTATTTCCGTTTTGGTTCTAGTAGATTTGGCAGCCTTGATGACCTCTGATGCTTGGCTTTCACTTGTTGACATACTATACACTTAGCCATAAACTATGCGATACTTCATTTCATATTCCTCCACCAGAATGTATCGTGTAAATCCCTGTACATTTTTGTTCCTCCAGGGTGCGCCGCATAAGGGGTGGAATGAGCTTTGGTTAAAATCTTATTCTATATTTCTTCTCTTTGGCACACATAAACGTCCCCTAAACATAAGCACCCCGTCAGTGGCAATCTCAAATCCAACTCTACAGTTCGTCCCAATACCAGATCTCATCTTTTCCAAGAATACGTCATCCTTCTGAGTTGTCACAATTCCATCCCTCAAATCGGGCTTAATGGTCAAATTGTATAGCCCACCAGACTTGTGAATAGGAGGGGCTATCACCTTGATCCTTAAGTTCTCAAAATCACGTATCAAATGTTCTTGCATACTCCCAAAACTGCTAACTGCCCAGTGTTCTTTCTGCTCAATGCGTTTGCCACTGCGTTGGCTTTACCCGGGTGGTGGTACTGCATAGTGCAATCATAATCCTTTACTAATTCCAACGACCATCGTTGCCTCATGTTCAACTCCTTCTATGTGAAGAAGTATTTGAGACTCTTGTGGTAGGTGTAAATCTCACATCTATTTCCGTATAAGTAGTGACGCCATATCTTTAAGGTGTGAACTACTGCTGCAAAACTCAAGGTCATGCGTCAGGTAATTCTTTTCATGTTGCTTCAATGCCTCAACGAATAGGCTAGGACTTTCCCCTTCTGTATGAGTACACAGCCTAAACCATGTTTAGACGCGTCACTATAAATAACAAATCCGTCTGATCCATCCGGTGTAGTCAATACTGGCACAGTAACCAACTGTTTCTTCAATTCTTAAAAATTTTGCTCACAATTGTTCGTCCACTAGAATTTAACCCCCTTTTGAGTTAGCTGAGTCATCGGGCCTGCTATATTGGAAAATCCTTCGATAAATCACCGGTAACAGCCAGCCAATCCCAAGAAACTTCTTACATCTCCAACATTTACGGGCATAGGCCAATTGCTGACGGTCTCAACCTTAGAATCTGACCTAAGGATCTGACTCTTTCCAACCAAAACTCACATTTTTTAAACTTGGCATACAACTTCTGTTCTCGCAATACTTCCAACACAATTCTCAAGTGTTCCTCATGTTGTCCAGCATTTCTCGAGTAAACTAAAATGTCATCAATGAAGACGATAACGAACTTATCAAAATACTCATAGAAAACCCCGATTCATCAAATCCATAAATACTGTTGGGGCATTCGTAAGATCAAAAGGCATTACAGTAAATTCATAATGTCCATATCACGTCCTAAACACCGTCTTCAGGATATCAATAGGTTTGATTTTCAGTTGGTGGTAACCTGATCGCAAATCGATCTTTGAGAACACGTATGCTCCCTTCAACTGATCGAAAAAATCCTCGATCCTAGGAAGGAGATACTTATTTTTGATAGTCAGTTTATTTAATTCTCGATAATTGATGCATATTCTCATGCTGCCATTCTTTTTCTTTACAAATAATACCAGTGCTCCCCATGGGGACACACTTGGTCTAATGAACCCCTTTTCCAACCATTTTCCAACTGTACCTTCAGTTCTTGCAATTCTTTTGGTGTCATACGGTAGGGAGCTTTAGACACAAGTGTAGCTCCAGGCACCAGATCAATTGCGAATTCCACTTACCTTTCAAGCGGAATGCCCGACAAGTCACTTAGAAACACATCGGTATACTCACTCACGACTGGTACGCGATCTAATGTCATATCTCAGTTGACTTGCCTTGAAGGCTAACTAGGTAACCTTGGCAATTTCCCTTTGTCAAAAATTTCTCCACTTCCATGCCAAAATATCACCTGTTTCTCATGGCATATTATTGTAGCTCGATTGCTACTTAGCCAATCCATTCCCAAAATAATGTCAAAGTCTGTCATTTCAATTATGTCTAGGTCCGCATTAATTATTTGTCTGTCAAAGTCTATTGGCACGGCCCTAAATATCTTATCAGTTCCAATTATTCCTCCATAAGGCATACTAATCCCAAGTATGCAGTTCTTTCTCCTACCAAGTTCAATTTAAATAAACCTGCAGTAAATATGAACAAATGTGTAGCACCAGAATCGATCAATACATAAACATGAATGGTAGAGATGGACAATATACCTGTTATCACATCGTTATCCTCAACTGTATCCTCATGTTTTAGGGCAAACACCCTTACCTTTTCCTTTATTATTCTGCTTCTGGCTCCTGGTCTCTACTAGATTCCTAGTTTGTCCTTGACTTTGAGTAGGTTTTCCATAGCAGTTGGCTGCGAAATGGCCCGTCTGTCCACATTTATAACAAACTCCCTTACCCTAAAGACACTCTCCTTTATGTTGTTTTCCACACTTGGAGCATTGAGTTAAATTCAAAGTATTCTGACCACCACTAAACCCTCTCTTCCGATCTGTTTGGCCGCTTGTTTGGAGCTTGACTCTGTTTATGATTCTGATATTGATTATGCCATTTCCTCTTGTTCCTGTTATCCCAGTTTCTCTTTCCTGATGCATCATTTGCCTTTTGGGTAGCTCGTTCCAAATTCAAACGAAAAGATATGGCATGTGCCCGCTCTAAGACTATCTCATATGTGGTGAATTCATGGGTTGCCATTATCCCTCATATCTCAGGTCGTAAACCCATTTCAAACCTCTTTGTTTTCTTTTCATCAGTGTCAACTAGGTGAGGAGTAGGCTTAGAGAGTTGTTCAAATTCCCTCTCATAATCCTCTAACGACTTATTCCCCTGTCTCGGCTGTAGAAACACTGCTTCTTTCTAATCGAGGAGCGTTTTGGGAAAATACTTTTGTATTATGATTGTCTTAAATTGTTCCCATGTCATGGTACATTGTTGTGCTGCAGTTCGGGTACGCAGATAAGACTCCCATCAATGCCCTTCGCCTTCAATCAACAAAAACTCTACACAAGATAACTTTTGGGTATCAGTACAAGAAATGTATTTGAATATCCGCTTCAAGACTTTCAACCACTCTTCTGTAGCTAATGCGCCAGCCCTACCATCAAAAGAATGTGGCCTATAACGGCAAAACTGCTCAGTAACCCAACTAGGGTTGTCTATGTTGAGAGGTGGGTTTGGTGTGCATGCATTGGATCCTTCATGTGGAGTTACACGATCTCGTTGCAAGCTGAGTCCTTCTATAGCTTGCATGAGATCACTTAACAGGGTGGTCTGTCCGTTCACACCCGCATTATTCTGTGCTCGTGGTTGCACCATTTTCCTTCACAAAATTTAAACATAGTTGTAATCGCATAATCAGAGATAAATTCAACAATATACACCCATTCATCCATTCAACAATTTCAAAATACACAGCTCCACCATTGAATATGAAACGTCTATTCGTAAAGTCAGAATATCCAATTCATCCAAGATAAAACCAAAATCAAATATCATATCTCATACTATACCAAGATTTTGAAATAAATGATACTACTCAAAATGGCTAAATGGAAACATTGTCAAAATCTTTCAAAATTGTTATTCTACTCTATTCATCATTGCTCGTGGAGGGAGAAAACTCAAATGTAATACAAGATTCAGGGTCGGACTCTTCTTGGAGTTGTGGCTCATCTTTGGGGTCTTCACCCGGTTCCACAACTTGTTCCACCTCAATTTCCTCGTAAATATTTTCCCCAATTTCCTGTTGGTTCTCCTCCACTTCATCTATCCCTCATCGACATCTTCATCTGGTATCACCTCGTGGACAGGCATCTCTTCATCTGGATCCTCTTGTAGGTCCTCTTCCAGATCTTCCTTTGGGTCCTCCTCTGGGTCTTCCTGCTGGTTTGTCTCTTGATAGACGTGTGCTCTTCCGATCTCTGATGGAGTTCTTCTAAATAGGGTTCGAAGACTGCCACTAATGTCTCACAATAGAGATCGTATCAGAGATTCACTGCATCTTCAAAATAAAGATCTCATAATATGCTTGTTGCAATGCTACGTTCTAATCCATCCAATGTGTCTATCAAATGGTGAACTGTGTCAATCTCATTTGTCTTATAACCCCAGAGAATGGCTCTTTCCGTAGCCTCGCGAAAACGGTGAACATGCTCGTCAATGGTCTCCTCAGGGTTATGGACGAATTGCTCAGCGATCCTAGTCACTCTAGCTACCTGAGGCTCTCCTTTGTGTGCCATGCCTGAGGAATACCATTTATGTAAGTCCAATTAGCTTGGGGTATTATAATAACTTTTAACCAATTTACAAGGACTAAGATAAATATCCTTTCAAATCAAGTATATTTATTGACTACTAGTTATGCTCAATTCATTTTCTAATCTTTATTGAATGCCAATCTCTTATTTTCTGTTCTTGTACTTCACATAAAATATTTATACATAAATATCTAAAAGGCATGTAAAAATAATAAAACATTTAAACTATTTCTTACCTTGGAGTCGGTGAAGCGGACGATGGCGATGGGCTACTAAAAATTTGTCTACTTGAAAATATCTTTGGAAATCTTTAATTTTTTTTCAGTTGTTTTCTTTCTAATTGATTTGAATAGTGCACAACTATCGACTTCCAAGTAGGAAGGGGGTCACACGGACCACTTAAGTCACATTCCAGCCTTAGACAGTTTAGGTCTTGTTGATAATGCCTTTAGTTTTGCGATTATTCATCTCAAGAAGAATTCTAACAACAGATAAAATAGCAAAAACATTTGCAAGTCTACAAAAATGTAGACCCACTCTGATACCATCTGTAATGACTTCCTCCACTTTGACATGATATTGTCTGTTTTGGGCCTAATTGCACGGTTTTACTCTTGGGTTCTCACCCAAAAGGTCTCAAGTCAGTTGGAGTAGGTCTTTTAACTCATGAACTGGTCTCTTTTTCTTTACCCGAACGATGTGGGATTGAGGCTATCACAATCACTCCCACCTAATGAGGCCCAACGTCCTCGTTGGCCATACTTTCAGTTGGGCTCTGCTCTGATATCAAGATGTAACGCCCCAAATTTAGAAAACCCGAGAGGCTATCTGATCTTTAAATTTACCATAAATGCGGAATTTATAACATATATAAATAAATGCGGAAAATCTCTTTAATGATGAATAAAGAATCTTGTCCAAAAATAAATAGAGAAGATCGGAAGAGCACACGTCAAATAAAGGAATAATTCTCAATCCTAAAAACATTTAATATAAATTTGACTTCTAGTAGCCTTCACCACTCAGACTCGTTACCGGCTCCAAAACCTGAAATTGTTAGTTTTGAAAGAATGAGTATAAAAATATACTCAGTAGACTCTAGCGCATTATAATTGACTTATACTACGGAAAGTACACAAAGGCATGTAACATTTCAATAATCTGATCTGATATGGTCTTTATAGTAAATATAAGAACAAGCATCATATAATAAATACATGTTCTCAATTCTAATCTTATGTACGCGTACGATATAATAATGCACATAGCACATAATATTCATATCACATTCACACATGTACCATTCATAACATAAATATACCATAAATTCGCATACTTTAAAAGAATAATTTTAGGACAAGAGTCTACCTTAAACCTTGTGAGTTGAGCTACTTTGCAAGAAATCTATTCGTTTATAGAACTCCGTGCCTCGTCTACTTAAAAAGAAATTAAATCAGCTTAGTATTGCAAAAATAATTTCTTCCAGAAAAAGAAATAAACTTTAAGGACTAAATTGAAGCTCTAAAATAGTTTAGACTTGGGACTGGAAAGGTGGATGCTGAACTTTAGGGTAGAATCTGTGAAAAACAGAAAGTTGAAGTCCTTTTTTAAATATACCAAAATCATTTAGCACTTAATAGGTAAATCGAGGAACTCGAGGGGCCTGGGATGCAAAAATCATTTTAATATAATGTCTAAACCTTTACTTTCTACCCAATTCAACAGAAACATAACCAGAGGAATGAAATTTTGAAACAGGAATCCAACTGCGTGCGTGTATGCATGCTGGTAGAAAAATTGAATGCATGCGGGTGAAATTCCAGCAAGAGGGTGGACGGTAGTTGAGCTTCTAGTCTTCTATGTGTGTGGGCAAGACTGGATAACAATTTACAGTGAGTTTGGGGGGTGCTGGTGGCTACAAGGTGACTGGCTATGAAGGTGGCAGTTGGTGTGGTGGTGCACTGTATGTGTATATGCGATTTGAGGAGAAAGAGTGAAGAACTAATGCATATGTACGTATGTGATGGTGAGTGTCAGGGGACGAGTGGATAGGTTAGACAATGGCAGTGACGGTATTGTCTAGATTCTTCCGAGATGATGGTGATGCCATGAAGATTTATGCCCTATATGTATATCTATGTATCTATATGTGAGTAATGTATGTGTATATCTATGTGTGTATCATGTATGTATCTACTGGGAAGACCAAGAACGACAGTGGACGGGGGAAGAGAAAAATATATCGACCTTGACTCGACTCGAGAGAAAATAAACTTGCAGTGGATTTTTGGTGTGAAAAGTTATTGAATAAAAGAAGGGATTTATAGGTTTCGGGTTAAATTTTCCTTGTTCAATTTAGGTAGTTTGTCGAGGTGAATATGGAAAAGAAATATTGTGATTTCTTTCCCAAGTTATTTTTCTTGGCTTGTAAGAATGCATAGGGGCTTGATAATAGATACAAGAATTTGGTCGTTGGGAATCACGAATTTAAACTAATTTAACTAATCCTTTAAGATTTTTGGTTCTAATTTATTTCAAGTAATTTTATTGTGACTAGACGAGCGTGACAGAAATAAGTAAGTATGTAATTTAGGTAAGTCGTAGCAATACGTTTAACTGAAGAAATACAAAATTTTATTCTAAAATTTTCCGGTTGCTACGATATTCCCTCTTGTTATTATTCCCTTTGTTCGAGTGGCAAAGACACTTGAAATTTATATTTTCTATTTGTCATGAGTCCTTTTGTGATACCAAGTAGGCATATGAATGACAAATAGGCTTAGGTACATCCAACAAGCGTCAATTGGGCATGAGGATGGATCCACTCCTTTGAAATGATTATGACCATTTTGATAAAAGCTGTAGGGCGTAGTATCCTAGTGGCTTGGGGATATATTGATGCATACTCTTGGATGTTGTTTGTTCATTGCATGCAGGGCCAGCCCATAGATTCCGGGGACCCTATGTGAAATTTAAATGGGGGCCCTTTTTAAAAAAATTTCAGATTAAACACAATTTTAACGATTTAAACTTTGAATATTTAAACTTTATATTAAATAAATAAGCAAAATAAGTAAACGTTTTAATAATATTCAAAGAAATTTTCATCTCAATAGGCTTTAATATTTGTCAATTTGTAAGAAGTTTGATTATATTTTATCATTTAAAAAGTACATATACCTTACTAAAACATTAAGAAGGCCATATTCTTATATAAAATTATACTACAAATTTAATATTTGGTATTTGAAATTTAATAAAAATTAGAAGAATTGTAACTATTATTAAACACAAAAAAATGAAAATTTAAATTGGCCCCTTAAAAAATAAAATCAAATTTGTAGATATAAAGATTTGAACCTTTAACCTATAATTAAATATGGAGACTAAAATATATAACTTTACCACTAGGCTACTAAGCAATTTATAATAAAATTGTGTACGCATTATTTTTGTTCTATGTTTTGGACATATATTTCAAAAAACACGTCTATAAACTTTTTGACGGTTCTGATTGCATGCATATTTGGTATTTGTGTTATAATAAATATAAGCCCAATTTTGTTACTCACTGAGTTTACAAAAACTCACCCCCCCATTTACTGTTCTTGTAGGTACTCCAAATAAATAAGTATTTTGCATGTGGTTGGATCTCTTTTCAAGAGGCTTTCATGGCATGTACGTAGCGGAGTTGGAAAAGTGGGAAAGCTACGAGAAATAATCAAGAGTTAATCTATAATTGAAATAAATTTCATTTTGTACTATGAATGTAGTAAATTATATGTTGAACTATGAATCAACTACATTAAATGTTTTAATTCCATCTCTTCAACTTATGGAATTATTTATTGGAACCATATACTATGTGTTAGAGGTGTTGAAACCTCCCCTGACGTGAATATATTTGTGAATTCTTTGACACCAATCGGAGGTGTTGAGACCTTCCTTACGTGAATGCAAAATTGTTAAATAGACGGACTATAATTGACATATTATTAATTTGATATTGACTGATTTACTTGGGCCTTTGACAAGAGCCGTTGAATTTCTTTGGTTCATTCCCACTTAGATAAATATTTGGCTCTTAGACATTATAAAATAATTGAAAAAGTTTAATTATTTGGGGGCGTTACAAAGTTTTTGGTATCAGAGCTACAAGTTGCGTACTTGCATGGAAGCTATGGTTTGGAGGCCACTACTTGCAAGTAAGTTATGAATTTGTCTGATATCTAAATGCTTGCTACTTATTTGGAGATCTTGAAAGTTTTGCTGGAAAATTCGTTATAAATTTGGAACTAAAAGTCTCACAAATTTGATAAACTTTTAGTATGAGCTTAATCTAAATGCCTTATGTTTTCTTAAGATTGATTTTAGAATTTGAAGATTCTGGCCTAATATGTATTTTAGACTAGTCCATTAAAAAATCTAGTTCAAGCATGAACATTGAGATGTTTCGATACCTAGTTCAGTATATACATGTGATGCTAATACCTGTGATGCTAACATACTCAAAATATCAATATGTTTTAATACCTAGTACACTCACAATAACAGGACGTGTTGATAACTACTGCAGTGTACTTATAGAGCAAATTTTGAAAAGGGAAATAATGTCCCAAAACAATAACGCTGAGATATTAGATTGTTTGACTCAACTAGATCAACAACAAGCTAGTCAAATCAATCAACTTTTGACTCATACTACATATAAAGAGTCGTCACACCCTAAATAAGATAGGGATGACTCGACTGATCGCTTTAGGCAACTTAAACAACCAGTTTTTGAGGAAGCAAAGGATCCAATTGATGCTGAAAATTGGATTAGAACAATAGAGCGTATGTTTGAGTATGTGCATATTCCTAAACATGAAAAAGTAAATGGCGCTTCATTTATGCTACGAGGAAATGCCGGATACTGGCGGGATACCGGTGGGATACTTTAAAAAGTATAGGTTGAACAGATGAAATAACTTGGGAAGAGTTTTGTGAAATATTTCGTAATAAATACTTCTCAGCCACTACAAGAAACCAAAAGCTAAATGAGTTTATTAATTTAAAGCAAAATCAAATGACAGTATCCGAATACACTCAAAATTTTGAGGAGCTGCCTAGATTTGCTACGAGTATGATTAGCGCTCAAGAGAGAAAAATAAATCGCTTCATTGAGGGATTAAAACCTGAGTTAGCTAGAGATGTGCAAATGTATGTCATCAAAGATCAAACTTTGGCTGAGATAGTTGATCGTACTCTATTAGCTGAATAGGCAGAGGTAAAAATAATGCGAGCTAGGCAATTTCATACTAATAAAATGGGGCATAGGGAAGATAATAAATTTTTAGGAAACTCTAAAAATCAGTCCAACGATCCAAACCGGATGATGAAACAAAACAGAGATTTCCTATATGCAATGGTTGGCATAGTGAGCCTTGTTCTAAGAGATTACGCTTATGCTATGGTTGTGGACAAGAAGGTCACCGAGTCAAAGATTGCCCAAATAATCCATAAGCCAAAAGGACAAATAATGAAAAATGGAAGGATTTTTACTATGGTGCAACCGTCTAATACCAATGGAGCGGAATACTAGAAGAACTACTTAAAGGTAATTTTGAGGATGAAATTCTTTCAAGAGGAGAAGAGTGTAACGCCCTACAAATTTTAATACCAAAATAACTTTCTTAGTACTATTTTGCCTATCGAAGGCATTTATACCTTATGCAGTTGTGATATAATAAGTATTATAGTTAAAAAAAAATGATGACATGATAACAACGTAGAAGCCACCTGGCTGCTAGGTGGCAACCAAGTGGAAGCCCCATAAGGGAGCGAACAAATCCCCACATGAGGGAAATAATTGTTAGTTGGGGGAGAAGACAAGTTTCCCCTCTTGCCTTAAAGCCAAGTGGCATTCATGTAATAGGTTTGAGAGGCCTATAAAAAGGGGTGCAACCTTCATTTCCGAATGCCCCGTCTGTTCTCTCCCTCTTCTCTCTCTCTCAAAATTGCTCTCTAAGTCCTCATATTCTAGTGTCTTTCCAAAATAGTCCCCCAATTATAAAATACTTGTAGCTTGGTCCTTCGTTCGAGCAGCAAAGAGGCTTGGAATTTACATTTTCCATTTGTCATGAGTCCTCTTACAATACCAAGAGGGCATACGAATGTCAAATAGGCTTGTGTACCTCCAACATGGGTCAACTGGGGATGGGGATGGGGATGGATCCACTTCTTTGAAATGATTATAGCCATTTTGATAAACACTCTAGGGCGTAATATCCTAGTGGCTTGGGTATATATTGATGAATGCTATTGGATCTTGTTTGATCATTGATTATTGCATGCATATTTGGTATTTGTGTGATAATTAATATGAGCTCAATTATATTATTCACTGAGTTTGCAAAAACTCACCCTCGATTTACAGGTACTCCAAATAAATAAGTATTTTACAAGTGGTTGGATCTCTTTTCTGGAGGCTTTCATGGCATGTACATAATGGAGTTAGAGAAGTGGGGATGCTACGAGAAATAATCAAGAGTAAATCTATAATTGAAATAAAGTTCATTTTGAACTATGAATGTAATAAATTTATTATATGCTAAACTATGAGTCAGCTACATTAAATGTTTTAATTTCGTCTCTTTAACTTATAGAATTATTTTTATTAGAACCATATATTTTGTGTCAGAGGTGTTGAAACCTCCCCTGACGTGAATATATTTGTGAACTGTCTGACACCAATCAGAGGTGTTGAGGCCTCCTTCATGTGAATGCGAAATTGTTAAAGGGATGGATTATAATTGATTTATTATTAATTTGATATTCACTAATTTACCTGGACCTTTGACAAGAGCCGTTGAGCTTCTTTTCCACTTAAATAAATATTTGCTTGTTAGACATTATAAAATAATTGTAAAAGATTAATTATTCGGGGATGTTTTAGAAAAGTTAATGTAAGTACCATCTCGGTTGGAGATAGCCAAGTCCAAGGGCATAGCTAGGGGGCATAGTGGGCCTTCGTCCCCTGAAATTGGCCCAAAAAAACTTTTACCTTGTAAAATTTAAAAAACAACAAAAAAAAAAAATAAAATTATATGTAAAAGGGTTTAATCATGTACTATATGACCCAACTCTCTAGTAGCGCCTGGCTCCGCCCCTGGCTAATTAAGTCTATTCTCATCATTGCTCCATCATCAAGTTCGTGTGCCTTGAATCCTTACAGATTTTAATGGCCCATTTGTATATATTAATGGCTTCGTTCACATCTTATGTAGAAAGCCACAGGACCAACAAAGATTAAGTGAAATAGTTGAGTTAGACAATGATAAGGAAGCATCACTATATCATAACAATAGGATTCTGAATATAAAAGCCTTTTAAAGCTAGGAATTGAATACAAAAGCTAGATGGTTGATGTACTTTGTGTAAATAGTTTCTCTGCATAATTAAAAACAATATTCTATAGTGAATTTTGAAGCATATTATGTCTTTTATCCTAGTACATTTACCTAGTTATGGTGTCTAAAAATTTACCTATAGCATAAATCTAAATGTGAAATATGTTGTCTTGAGGGGTAATATGTAAATAAATATAGCACTCAAAAATTATATCTTGTTAATGCATGTCAAATATACTAACAAAATAGCAAAGTATGACCAATCCGTCAGAAATAGCCATGTTGCTTCAGGTGCATGTAAAGTTATGTTAATTTTTTAATGTCCATCCTTCAAAGTTCTGTGTAACATAATCACATTTGCTACTAATATTCGACATTTATAATATAGAGTCATTGGGGTCCATCAACGATGTATAGAAGTTTTTCTCCAGTCCACAAAACAACAAAGTGTTCTCGGTTACATTTTGAAACATGTAGAGGCAACCTTCTTCATCGTATTCCACTACTTATCTTGAAAGCAAACATTTTTTTCTCTCTGTGTCTCATGATATCTAAAAAAGTCTATTGCTCTATATATATATAAAATATAATATCATCCATGCATTAAGTAGACATTAGTTATAACAAAAATTATCTCTCCTAAAATTATGAAAACATTGTCACCAGATTGAATTTCTCATAAAATTAGTTAACTTGAAATTATAAAAGTAAATGTGGACAACAATGATGATTCGTAATAGTTTATCCTGCCTCGATTAACTGGGTTTGTGGAGTGGGTATGAGGCAAATAATGCTGCCCCATGACGGATCTAGGGCAAAAATGACCCATCCCACCATTATATTCATGTAGATAAGTTCTAAAGTCCCCTTCAAGAACTTTCAGATAGTTTTGTTAAAAAAGTTCCCACTTGATAGGTGTGTAATTAGGCTATTTAAGACCTCCATGGTAGTGGTTTATCATATGTTTTATTCGATTAAAACAGTTATTTATGCTTGTTTGTCTATTTGTTATAGGATTGAGAAAAAAAAAAAGAATCAAGTTGGCCGAGTATGGACCGACTTAGCAAAGAATGTTGAAGCTTGGATGCCGCAATGTCAAGAATCGAAAGGAGAAGGACAGGAAAATAAAAAACCGTGAGGCCGCACAGGCGTACTGTGCGGCCGCATCCGACTGGCAAAATCACGCCAGCAGATGACTCGAGCGCCATGCGGCTGCATGGCACCCTCTAGTGGGTGCCAGAAGAGCAGTGTGCAGCAGCTATTGTCATACGGCCACACCAACCTTCCGTGCGGCCGTATGACGCCTTGGCGCGAGTATTCCGAATTTTTCCTTATTTCGCTAGTTTTCTTTGTACGATAAAACTCTTGAGCGAATTTTACTCTTTTCTTAGGATTTTTAGAACTTATAAAAGGAGGTCTAGCCTAGTATTGAGACGCCTCCCAATATACATTACAATACTTTAGTTATTTGAGATTTTTATTAAAGTTTAGTTCGGTTTTTGGGTTGAAGCTTTGGTTCGAAGAATATTGGTGCAATTATTCTTTTTCTCCAGCTTTATTCGTCAAAACCCGGTGATAGATTCCTACTCTTTTGTGCTCATTTTATTAATTCTATGAGTACCTAAATTATTTTCTTGGGACAAACGATGGAGCCCCTTTGAGAACCCTAGTTGCTTGTTTGTTGATTCAATGCTTAAAAATTGTTTTCTAGTTAATTCTTTATCGTTGTTTTGTATGGATTTCTCTTATTTGGCGCGCAAATTTGTGAATGTTTATTGGTTTGCGTTGAAATCGAGAGAGGAATTCATGAATTAGATTTAGGCGATAGAGGACATTAATTTAGACAAGACAAAGCGATTTGCTTGTGGTTAGTGTGATCACGTGAATTGAACTTTAGGGATATTTGTATGAGTTTTTTGTTATTAATGCACTTAAGAGGGTTGTTAACGTGCTCACTTAAAGATAGCTGAGGGGCCTAATTTAGTAGGATTAGCTAACTTCAAGAGGAGTAGTTAATTAATTACGTGAACTCGATTGTTAACTAGGATTGGTTTTTGTTGAATCAATGATCAATGGTGGTGAAGTTGTGAGTCCTAAGTTCACATCAATCTTGAAGAAAACTTTCATAAATTATTTACTTCTTCTTAGTTTGCTTAATTTTTATTATTATTTATTTTATTTACTTTTACAACAAACTCAAAATTGTGATTGGTTCAGCTAGAGCGTGAATTGAGTGTTCAGTACTTGAATCTTTCCTCGTGGGAATGATAACCCGGACTCATTGTCCACTTTATTGCTTGTTTGACCCGTACACTTGCATATTTCAAATACATATTTTAACGAACAAATTTTTGGCACCGCTGCTGGGGATTGAATTTAATATTGATAGTATTCAATTTTGCTTTAGCTTGAAACTTTTATTTTTGTTTTGTAGATTTGCATACACCGGAGTGGAGTAGAAGACCTGCAACCATACGACCCAGAAATAGAACGAACTTTCAGAGCTAGACTCAGATAACAAAAGTTTATGCAAAAGATGGCTGGAGTAGTAGGTGATAATTATAATCCGATGGCTCTAGGTAATGATAATCAAGTTGCTCCAGGGAATGAATCTGCTGTGAATACTAGTAGACCATTGAGAGAGTACATGATGCCCACCGTTGGGAACTACACGACGCTCTTCCGATCTAGCTAATACTGCAGCAAATTATGAGATCAAGTCATGGACTATGCAATTAGTCCAACAGACGGTGTAGTTCAATGGATTTCCAGAAGAGGATCCGAATGAACATCTGAGGAAGTTTGAAGAGATATGTGGGACGTTCAAAATGAATGGAGTACCGGATGAGGCAATCAAAATGAAATTGTTCTCTTTCTCTTTAAGTGGCAAAGCCAAAACTTGGTTTTACTCGTTACTGGCAAATTCTATCACTACCTGGGCGAATCTGATACAGAAATTTATGGATAAATTCTTTCCACCTGGTAGGGTATTGAAAATCAGAAGGAAGATTACTTCATTCAGTCAAAATCAGGGAGAAAGAATTTTTAAGGCATGGGACAGATATAATGACATGTTGAGAAGATGCCCAAATCATGGTATCCCAGATTGGCTCATTGTGAAAACTTTCTACAATGGGTTGACTGATGAGAATAAAAAGCATGCCGATTCAGCTACTAGAGAATCACTCATGGACAAGACTCATGAAGAGGCGGCTGCCAATGGTACTCGGATCGCTCAATGTCTAGGGCTACTGGAATTCTTGAGGTTGATACACTTGCTTCTATATCAGCTCAGCTAGCAGCCTTAACAAAAAAGGTGGACACTTTCAAAACAGTCTGCTAATGTGGTCCAAACATCTCTAGTCTGTGACTATTGTTGTGTTAATCATGCCACTTCTAATTGTCTCGTTGCACATCTTGGAACATCTGACAATCTACAGGTCAATTATATAGGAAATAATCCAAGAAATATGGGTGGTCCATTTTCACAGACTTACAATCCAGGTTGGAGGCAACATCCAAATTTTTCATGGAAAGATAGTCAGGCAGCCATTCCTCCCACAGGGTTTCAACAACAACAAGTGAAAAATAGCCTTTTAGAAGAGAAGTTTCAGAAATTTCTAGAAGCCAACAATCAGTTCATGAGTAAAACTGAGCAAACTCTTCAAAATCAAGGGGCTGTAATTAAAAATTTGGAAACCTAGATGAGTCAGATTGCAAAGGTTGTGGCAACTAGAACACCCGAAACACTGCCTAGTGATGTAGAAATAAATCCAAGAGAGCAATTGCATGCCATTACAACTAGAAGTGGGTTACAATTGCCAGAAATTCAGGTTGAAAGGCCAGTTGTAAAGGAAAACTTGGTGCCAAAAGGTGTTGAACAATCTGAACAAGAAAAGGGACCAATTGAAAGTGATAAAGTAGAGAGTCATGAAAAGATAGCCAGACCAGCAGTAAAAGCCTACATGCCCCCAATTCCATATCCTCAAAGGCTTATGAAACACAAATTTGACAAATAGTACTCGAAATTCCATGAAGTATTCAGACAGCTGCATATAAACATCCCATTTGCAGAGGCTCTAGCACAGATGCCTAAATACTTCAAGTTCATGAAGAAATTTTGTCTAACAAGAAAAAGTTGGAGGATTTCGAGACTGTACCTTTGACAGAAAAATGCAGTGCAATCTTGCAAAATAAATTACCTCCAAAATTAAAGGATCCAGGGAGTTTCAAAATATCTTACACTATTAGACAATTTAATTTTGATAAAGTATTATGTGATCTTGGTGCAAGTATTAATTGTATGCCTCTATCTGTGTACAGGAAATTAAAATTAGGGGATGAAAAAACTACCAATGTCTCTTTGCAACTAGCTAACGGGTCCATAAAGTACCCACATGGGGGTAGAAGATGTGCTCATCAAAGTAGGCAAATTCATATTTCCGGTGGATTTTCTTATACTAGATATCGGAGAAGACCGGAATTTGCCTTTGATTTTAGGCTGACCATTCTTAGCAACTGGTCGAGCCTTAATTGATGTTGAAAATGGAGAGCTCATCTTGAGGGTTGAAGAAGAACAAGACACTTTCAATGTCTTCACGCTCATTATACAACTATCTAACGAGGAAGAGGTTTATCGGATCGATCATATAACTGGTAAAGTGGATATTGGAGAAAAAATGGAGAAAAATCCAAGTACGGAAATTAAGGTCAAAAGTCAGAAGAAGAAGGAAGTTCGGGTCTGGAGGTGGAAAACAAAAGAGGTTCATCTGTCTGACAGCATTCAAATCAAAGGCATTAAAGCCTCACACAAGCCACTGTGATTTCTAACAAAGTCAGGCTCGGGACTATAAACAAGCGCTTGGTGGGAGGCAACCCATCTGGTAACTTCATTCCTTTTTAATACCTTTACTTTTATTTAATTGTTTCTTTATGCACTTTAGTCTCAGCACATGTCTTAGGATTAAAATAGATTTAGATTTTATGTTTAAAGTGTTTAAGTGTTTATTTTTGAAATCCCTTTTCTTTCTGTTTTGTTTCATTCTACATTAGAGACAATGTAGAGTTTAAGTGCCTTATTGTTTTTTTTTATGCTGTTTTGTTTAAAAATCTTGGTTGGACATGAGGCGATAACTTGTTAATTTCTAAAAAAAATGGTAATTTTGCAGGAATTAGGATCTTAAGTGATGCTAGAGAAAAAAAATATAGTTTTGTGCTATTAGCTTGAAGAGATTCGTAATACGATTGAATGAGTGATCTCACACCTTCTATTTATTTACTTTGTCTGGTATTGGTATTGACTGGATTAGGTTGACAATTTTAACCCAGTGAGAGTTTTGAGCCTTGGATTGACACATTCTTTTCAGTCTCAATACCTTTGTTCATGTGTGATATTCTTCCATGGGTCTGTTTTTCTAGTACTTTCTTTATTTCTCTTTGAGACTACATTGCTACATGTGTTGCGTGAATATGATGAAGGCACTCTTTTTTGATTAACCACTTTAGCCAAAAACTCTACCTTATCAATTAATTATCTTTTGCACAACCCCTTTGAGCTTTATAGCCTGATTTTTTCTTTACAACCCTTGATACTAGCCTTGAGTCAAAAAACAATATATATCCTTGCCTCGTCAATGGACTAGAGGATGCGTGTTTACTTTTATTGCTTGGGGATGGATAAGAAATAAGTGTGGGGGATGATTAATTGTGATTGATAAGGAGATGAGTTTAAGTTGATTATGAATAGACTGGTGTGGTTTGATCATGTGAAAAGAAAAAAAGAAGAGTCGATGTGCCGGAACCCAAAAAAAAAAAAAAGATGATGAAAGAGTAACAAAAAAAGTGAAAAGGAAAAAAAAAATGTTGAAAGAGTAACCAAAACAAAAAAAAACAAAACAAAAAACAAAAACCTCAAATAAGAATGTTTGCAAAACGAGTGAAAAAATGGGGTAGTGACAACAAAGTGTTGTCGAAAGGAAATTTGAGAAGGAAAAAAAGATATGAAATAAAGGGTTGATTTCTCGATTGTGAAATAGAGGCATGATTTACCTTTGGATGGGGGTGCTCTTATTATAGAGGTGATGGTAGAAGTTTTAAAAGAATGAGAGGAGTAGTCGTTTCACTTGGGATATGTTCTTGAATATTATAAATTTTAGTGTTCCACTAGTTCCAATAGTCCATTAACATCACGTCCTAAAATTTTCCCACCTTGATCCTTAGCCCCATTACAACCCGTAAAAGACCTTTTGATTTGTATGATGAATGGGCACATGAGTCGTGGAGAATGAGAAATCTTGCAAGCCTATGGTAGAACTTTCCTGTTGATAGAATTCTGAGCATAAACACTTAACCCTTAAATACTTGAGTGAAAAGTGGATTTATCCGTGACGGTCGGTCTATCTAGTTTATGCTTTTCCAGGCATAAGTTGGTTTTCATAATTCTAAAGGTTGCTTGAGTACCCTTATTCATGGCAGTTTATGAGTTTTGTAAGGTTAATCCTTAGTTGTGAAAAAAAGGGGAAAAGAAAAAGAAAAAGCATTATGAAAAATCTTGCACTGCTTTGGAGTCGTTTTATTAAGCGAGCTATCTTGATTTGTCATAAGTTGGATAATGAGTTATTTGCCTTGTGTTGGATCGGGAGAATCTGAGAGTTATATTTGTGTTTTGTGTTTTTATGTGTTGAGTTTTGTCTTGTGTATTATTCAAGGACGAACAACAGTTTAAGCGTGGGGGAATTTGATAGGTGTGTAATTAGGCTATTTAAGACCTCCATACTAGCGGTTTATCATATGTTTTATTCGATTAAAATAGTTATTTATGCTTGTTTTGTCTATTTGTTATAGGATTGAGAAAAAAAAAAGAATCAAGTTGGGTGAGTATGACCGACTTTGCAAAGAATGTTGAAGTTTGGATGCCGCAATGTTAAGAATCAAAGAAGAAGGACTGGAAAATAAAAAAAAAAAAGAACCGTGCCGCCGCACAAGTGCACTGTGCGGCCGCATCCGACCGGCAGAATCACACCAATGGACGACCCAAGCACCACGCGGCCGCATGGTACCATCTCGCGGGCGCCAGAGGACCAGTGTGCAATAGCTATTGTCATGTGGCCACACCAACCTTCCCTGCGGCCGCATGACTCCTTGGCGCGAGTATTCAGAATTTTTCGCTATTTCGCTAGTTTTCCTTGTACGATAAAACTCTTGAGCGAATTTGACTCTTTTCTTAGGATTTTCAGACCTTCTAAAAGGAGGTCTAGCCTAGTATTGAGATGCCTTCCCATATACATTACAATACTTTAGTTCTTTGAGATTTTTATTAAAGGTTAGTTCGGTTTTTGGGTTGAAGCTTTGGTTCAAAGAATATTGGTGCAATTATTTTTTCTCTCCAGCTTTATTCGTCAAAACCCGGTGATAGATTCCTACTCTTTTGTGCTCATTTTTATTAATTCTATGAGTAGCTAAATTATTTTCTTGGGACAAATGATGGAGCACCTTTGTGAACCCTAGTTGCTTGTTTGTTGATTCAATGCTTAAAATTTGATTTCAAGTTAATTCTTTATCGTTGTTTTGTATGGCTTTCACTTATTTGGCACGCAAAGTTGTGAATGTTTATTGGTTTGTGTTGAACTCGAGAGAGGAATGCATGAATTAGATTTAGGCGATAGAGGACATTAATTTAGACAAGACAAAGAGATTTGCTTGTGGTTAGTGCGATGACGTGAATTGAACTTCAGGGATATTTGCATGAGTTTCTTGTTATTAATGCACTTAAGAGGGTTGTTAACGCGCTCACTTAGAGATACGTGAGGGGGCCTAATTTAGTAGGATTAGCTAACTTCGAGAGGAGTAGTTAATTAATTACGTGAACTCGATCGTTAACTAGGATTGGTTTTTGTTGAATCAATGAATGGGTAGCTAGGGGAATCAATGGTGGTGAAGTTGTGAGTCTTAAGTTCATATCAATCTTGAAGAAAACTTTCATAAATTATTTACTTCTTCTTAGTTTGCTTACTTTTTATTCTTATTTATTTTATTTACTTTTACAACAAACTCAAAATTGTGATTGTTTCAACTAGAGCATGAATTGAGTGTTCAGTACTTGAATCTTTTCTCGTGGGAACGATAACCCGGACTCATTGTCCACTTTATTACTTATTCGATCCGTACACTTGCGGATTTCGAATACATATTTTAATGAACACCACTCATATAGTAGACATGGATACATGCCATGTGTGCTTTAAATACATATAGCTTTGAATTGAAATACATGCACGCCACATAGGTAGAAAGTTTTTGAAAATTTTCCAAAAATTGAAATCTCAATGTCAATTTTAAACTCAAGTATTCATAATAATAAGAAAAAAATAAAATTATTATGGACCTTTTTTGAAGGAAAAAATTATTATGGATTTATAACTATGTCACAATATCATTTTTATATATCTTTATACTAAAAGTTATGTACTAATTAGTTATTTAATTTTATATATTGAAATCAAAACCTTGAGTTTAGTTTTATTTATTTATTTATTGAAGGAAACCATGAGTGTTTTAACTTGGATAATTGAAAAGATATTTTTATACATCAAGCGACAATCAACCATTGAACAATGTAAATTTTGAAAATAATTAGGTGATTTATTAAAGTTTGAAATATTAAAAATCCAATGATAAGTGACTACATCTGATCAATTAAAATATTTTTTTAACACTTTGAGACTACACTCCCGAGTTGCAATCAACGCAATTTAATAAAAATATCATTTCTCATTCTATGTATATTCGGTTAAATGGTTAGATTCGGTTAAAACCATTTAACTGCCATATCTACGCACATTGAAGGACACGTGTAAGATCAATATCTTTATCTCGAACACAAACAAATTTCCATAACCAAAAGCACTAATGAAAACAATTTGCATCAAGGGCATTATTACGTATAGAAAATGATCTATTCTGACGACTATTATTCCGTTCACTAAAATGATTCAAATATTGGTTAGAATAAAAAATGAACATAAATCATAAATAACAATGTCCAACCAAATTTGAGGATTGTAACATCCTATTTTAGTATATTGTTAGACACAAATATGGAAATTAGGAATTCAAATATTGTGGATTCCGAAGCCGAAATTCATGGAACAAAAAATGGGATAATGGAGACTACCATGAATAACCAAAATTTATGGAGTAAAAATTGGGGAATCAAGAAATTCGGTAAGAACTAAATTGGGAAGGAAAATAATTCAGACTCTGGAAAGAAGCGAGTCTTTCATTTTGGGAAAGGAAAATGAATCAAATTAGCCCTAATATGTAACTTGTGTTTTGGGAAGAAGATAATAGAAGGAAAATGTTTAAGGCGGATGAGCCCTAATCCGTAACTTGTGCAATTAGATTGGGATAAGAATGAGATTGTTGACACAATGAGTGATGTCAACATAGGATAGGCATGGGAAATGTGGGAAATGGTGCGAGATAATTGGGAAATAGTGTAAATAAGTGTTTTCGACGGGAAAAATTTTGCAATTGTGCTAGATAAAATTGCAATTACATCAGACAAGCTGTGATATTATATATATATATATATATAGTGATATTGATTTAGTTGTTAAAATTGTTGCAAAATTTAACAATAAAGTTAACTTTGCTATCAGACAAAGTAGTAATATTTCGTCGTAGGATTTTTCTGTCTTCTATCTTGCTCTTCCTGACCCTGTTCCCTATCCCATGGGTGATGGTGACTCGCCGCTCCCACCACTCCTCCCTCCGGATGGGAGAATCCCACTGTCTAAAAGAGTCGTCCCTCCTTCCCTCCAGCTTCTCCCCACTCAAATGCCCAGAAATCACCCGGTTCCTGGATAGTCAAGCTCAAACCACTCAAAAGCCCCTTTAGCCAACCAATCTGCCAGTTATGCTCCTCCAAAACTAAAGTTCACTGAGGTGGTTGATCAAAGGGTTCCAGCAATTCGAAATGGCTTCGAATTCTCCATTCTGGAGCCAACTACTCATGATGGTGTACTAGGATGTCTTTTCTCTGATAAGCTTCTTGATTTTCTTGAAACTCCATGTAAGTTTGTTCTAATTGGTAAGTTTTCCCATTCAAAGCCAAGTATGGAAGGTATTCATGAGGCTTTCTCTCATATCGGCTTCAAAGGATAATTTGAGGCTTCAAATCAATACTCTGATTTTTCAGAGCACAATTTGAGGCCATCTACCTCGACCTCGATATGATTAATGCTCTTATATGGAATGTGCGCAGTATCGCCAAAAAAAATGCCAAAAGAAGAGTAAAGTTCCTAACTAGAACAAATAAAATAAATTTGGTTGTCATTATTGAGCCTTTTGTGGATAAGAATAAAATTGATGATTCTTGTTTGGAGCTGGGGTTTGAACACTCAGTTGAAAACTCAAATGGTAAAGTTTGTATTATGTGGAAAGGGCATATTGAGTGTGAGGTTATCTGGAAGGGTAAGCAATATGTGCATTTATCTATCCATGACATATGTGCATTTATCTATCCATGACATACATACTGATAAGTGTTGTTTTTTTCAGCCATATGTGCAAGTTGCTTGTACATTAGAAAGCGGGAGCTTTGGGAAGTTTTGCATAGCTTTTCACAATCCATTAAGGAACCTTGGTTTCTTGCAGATGATTTTAATTGTATTCTGAAAGCCTCTAAGAGGATTGATTCTAGAGTAATGAACTTTCGTCAGGTTGAGGATTTCGCTCTTCCGATCTCAAATTGTGGCCTCATTGAGCAAGGAAACTACAGTGATAAATTCAACTAGACTAATGGAAGATTGTGGGAAAGATTGAACGGGCTTTTAGGAAATATAGATTTTGTGGCTGGATTGGATTCCTTTAACATTACTGTTCTTAAGAGGGGCGCCTCCGATCATAGCCCTTTCCTTATTACCCAATCTCAAGGCAATCATAGGGCCCCTTTAGCTTACAGGTTAATTGATGCTTGGACTAAAAATCCTAATTTCTTTGAACTGGTCAGAAAAAGTTGGGAAATTCCTATTGAAGGGAATGGCTATGGGTCTTAGGGTAAAAACTGAACAATTTAAAAAGGGTGCTAAAGGATTGGAACAAAAATGTCTTTGGTAGTATATTTGACGGAGTCAAGGAAGCTGAGTAAATTGTTGAAAGTTTACAGATGTCCTTTGATATTAAGCCTTCTCCTGAAAACAGGTCAAAACTCCATAAAGGACAGACTCTTCTCTTCAAACGCTCTTGCTGTGGAAGAGGAATTCTGGAGACAAAAAGCTGGTGTTAATTGGATTAAAGGAGGGAAGAACAACACCAGCTATTTCCATGCCAAAGTTCAAGACAAGAGAATTAGGAGTAGAGTTAATAGCATTCTTCATGAGGGGCAACAGATTGATTCTGAAAACCTTATTAGGCAGTTTGCTATTGATTTTTTCACAAATTTGTACACAATTGAGCAAAGTGAAATTGATGAGAAACTCTTTGATTGTATTGAGCCTTGTGTTACTCCTGAGGATAATAGTGAAATGATAAACCCTCCTACCGATACTGAAATCAAAAGAGCCATGTTTCAAATGGATAAAAATAAGGTTGCTAGACCGGATGGGTTTAGTCCGCATTTCTTTCAATCTTTTTGGGACATTATAGGAAGGGATGTGTGTGGGGCTATTAGAGATATCTTTAAAGGCCAGTTTATGCCCAGAGGATTTTCTTGTACCACTGTCAGCCTTATACCTAAGAAAAAAACTCCCACCCGCTGGAAAGATTTTAGGCCTATTAGTTTGTGTACTATCTTCAGTAGGCTGACCTCCAAAGTCATTGCTAGTAGGCTGGCTCTTCTTCTCCCAAAAATTGTCTCTCTTAATCAAACTGGATTTTTTCCACACAGGGACATAGCTGATAATATCCTCTTTTCTCAAGAACTGATCTTTCAGTTAGATAAGAAAACCAGAGGAGGAAACGTGGCTCTAAAAATTGATATAGAGAAAGCTTATGATCGGATTGAATGGAGCTTTTTGTGCAAAATCCTTGAACACTTTGGCTTCTATAGAAAGTAGATAAATTTCATTATAAGGTGTATATCTAGATGTTAGTTTTCTATCATGATCAATGGAACAAACTCTGGATTTTTTCAATCTTCTAGGGGGCTGAGACATGGAGAGCCCATCTCACCAGGCCTTTTCATCCTTGCGGCTGAAATTCTATCTAGAAACCGAAATAAGCTTTTTCAGCTTAAACCTGGATGTAGATTCCTCTATGGAGGAAAGGTTTCTGTCTCCCACCTTGCTTTTGCGGATAACCTTCTCATCTTTTACAGTGGATCAAAAAAACCTTTGAGGGCCATTCAAAAGCTTCTATCTGTATATGAAGAGAGTTCTGGACAGAGAATTAACGAAGGAAAAAGTGTCATTTTGATTTCCAAAAATGTGACTAGTGAAGCTAAGGAAGAAATCTCCCAGGCCTTAGGCTTCAAATTAGAAAAACTCCACATTACCTACCTTGGAGCCCCTTTGTACAAAGTTAGAAAAAAAGTGCACTTGTTTGATAAGATGATTGATAAAATTAACAGCCGTGGGGGAGAAAAATCTTATCTAGTGGAGGAAGACTCACTCTTATCCAATGTGTTTTGGCTGCTACCCCCAACATACTTCAACTCCTAAATGCTCATTCTTCTGTTCTAAGCAAGATTGATAGGTTAATGGCTAACTTTTTCTGGGGAGACACTGTGGAAGCTAAGAAAACTCACTAGACTAGATGGGATAGAGTTTCCAATCCTGTGGCAGAAGGAGGCATTTGCATCAGAAAACTGACTGATAATTTAAATGTTTGCTCTGCCAAACTGTGGTGGAAGTTTAGATTTGGGGCTTCTCTTTGGGCTAAAGTTATGGCTAAAAAATATTTCAAAGGAAAACATCATGCTCTCATTGATGCTAAGAGCCATCACTCTCCTATATGGAAGAGGGTAAAGCAAGGAACTAAGCTTGTAGAAGAATATATTGCTTGGAAATTTGGTCTTGGAGGGATCTTTTTTTGGCTCTTATAAATGGTGTGGAGATACTCCTTTGTATATTGCTTGCCCACAGCACTTTAGGGCTTGTGACCCTCACATCAAGGTTAAGGAGTGTGTGATTGATGGTGCTTGGAATGTGGAGAATTTGAGGATGATGGTCCCCTTGCACTATGTTGAGGAAATTATAGATTGTAATAAAAGTTTTAATACTGTAAAGTTGTGGGAGAAAGTTAGAGATAAATTCTCTAAGAGACAAAGTTGGGAGATCATTTGGCACTAGGAAAATCAGTATCTTTTACTGGAGGTTATGGCACAATTGGGTGGCTGTTGACACTATTGTACAAAAATTATTCCAGATCTTTTTGGCATCTAAATGCTACTGCCGTGCTGAGTCTGAATCTATTGAGCATCTTTTCCTGAAGAACCCAATTGCCCAGAAAATCTAGAAATATTTCTGCCACATCTGTGAGGTCAAGTTAATGCAAAATATTTCTATTCACCAGTTCTTATGCATTGGTTTCTTGCACATAAGAAAACTACACCAGGCCAACTCTGCACTTTGTTCCTCTCCTGATTGTCTCATTTATTTGGCTAGCTAGGAATGCTGCCAAGCATAAGGATGCTAAGATGAGCAAACTTGATATCATTAGTAAAGTGGAATGGACTATTCATATGCTTTCAAATTCTAGGCTGCTAAGAGAAGAATTTTGGCATAATCATAGAATAAAGAGTTATTTCACACAGGAAGAGGGTGGATTAAAAGGAAAGTCATCTCCAAATGGACTAAACCACATGTTGGGTAGTTTAAACTAAATGTTGAAGGATTTTGGGAAGCTGAGTTAGGATAGTTTGCAATTGGTGGTATTATCAGAGATTGGAAAGGAGAGCCCATTGTTTCTTCTTGTAAATTTTTGGGGAAAGGAGACCCCTTAGAGGCCGGCAAAAAGACTATTCTTCTTGGCATGGAGATGAGTCAAAAGCTAAGATTCCTATTAACAAGATTGAGACAACTTTCCACAGAACAGTTCAATGTGTGCTGGGATATGAAAGAAGCCCGTGGAATACCCTCCATGTTACTGAGAAAATTAGATCAAAGATGAAGGAACTTAATACGGATATCAAGCAAATCTATAGGCAATGTAATCTTGTGGCAAATTAGATGGCCATGGAGAGTAGTAAAAATAAATTCTCACACACTTTCAAACCTCAGGAGCTGTCTGGCAGAGTGATTGGCTTGATCAAGCTAATGCATTAGGTGTTCCCTCTATCAGAGCCTATAGCCATACCCAATCAGAAATTTTCAGTACTTCCTTACACCTTGATTCTCATGACTCTTCCACTTTGTAAATGTAGACCATCTGCACAGTGTAGAGGCCCCCTTCGCTCATTGCTCTCAATGCAAAAAGAAAAAAATGAAAAAAAAACCTCACTGAGTTAATCCTAGAGAAAAAAAACCTTACTTTTAAAATTTCTTGTATTGATTTAACTTTTATATTCTTGCAAATTTTTGTATTTGGTCAAAGCCATAGCTTGAAAACCTGCTTTGGATAGTCAGCACTTTCCTCGTACATGATTTAAAGCCCCTTACTGATCAAGATAGGAAAGCAATTACAAGACAAATCACTGTTTCTTTGGCAGACCCTGTGCAAAGTTAAAAGAGCATTTATCACTCCACCAAACCTTGGAAAAGTGGCCACCCTCTACCACCCTCAGATTTATGGTTCAGTTACTTACTAGCTACCATATCCCTATTTTCCCCTTACTGATCTCAGTGAAATGCACTTTACTACCAAAAACATAAACAAATTATGGATACCTCTAGTCGTTCTCTTAAACCCATTATGATTGAAGGCAGATGGAACCCCTTGGAGTGGTCCTCTAAACCTGAAACTTTCACTATTAGACTGGCTGGGCATTTGCCTACCATTGTTCACTTTGAGCTGTGGGTTTCCTTCTTTGGTCATGATTGCCCACCTCTTTTCTTATCTATACCTTTTCCATAGGTACACATGGGCACGGCCACCATATCCATGCACCAAAGTATCTTCAATCATTTTTTGATTCGCCATAGCATTAATGAGAACACCACCAAGTCCATCAAGAAACTTTATCAAGATGCCCTCGTTGATGTGCTTCAAAATCCCATGGATTATGCAAATCTTAACGTGTCCATTTCAAAAGTGTTTGATGGAGCTGAAATTGATGTCTTCCAAAGCGATTTCTTCTCGGATGATACAGTCTTCTCTTTCTCTATGGCTGAAAGAAGGGTCATGAAAAATGATTTCTTTGATCTTTGGAAAAGGTTTCCTCACCTTTCGGGCTCTGCTATCATGGAGGAGAGATTCTTATTGATCACACTGTGCATGGAAATCTCTCAAATACAGATAAAGAAAAATTTCGCTCAGTGATTGTGAAACGATGGAAAAATAGACAAGAAAAAGTCCCGGCAGTCATTATGTATACAGGAAAGGCTCTCTTTTGATTGTTCTCACACGCTTCTGCTGCCGAAACAGGTGGTGGAGCATTTAAGATTGAAGATTGGATAAAGGGGAGTTTTTGAAGTCGGCCATTGACATGGACCTGTTGATTTGGTTTCTTACCGAGCTTTAGATGGGTGCTTCTTGCTTGTGTTTTTGTGTTCCTTTCTTTATGCTTCTCTTCTCTTGAATGTAATTAGATTAGTATTAGGTGTTTTTGAATTTTTTTTTTTTTTTTTAGTATGGTGGCTATGTTTCTACAATCTTGCTAGATCTCTCTTGTAATTTACTCTTCAAATTTATATGAAATGGAATTTTTATTTTTTTAAAAAAAAAAAAGTTAACTGTTAAAAGTTAAAAAGATTCTTTGAATAACTTTACTAACACAACCAATGTAGCTATAATTTTGAATTATCAACTAACAATGGTACTAAAAAATGCCACCAATGTAAATGCTTTAAACAAATATAGGAAAAGGGAGGGGAAATAAGTGATAGATAGGTGTGGTTTGAACTCGAGACCACTCGCCCGGAATGTGAAAATCTAACATGTAACACCTTAAAATATTCTAATAATTTTATATGACCTGAAAATATTATTTTTGAATATTATAATATTTTTAGATTTTAATACATGATATATTATTTTGATAAGAATTTTTTCATAAGAACAATTTTTAAAAAAAAAAAGTAAATAGCTAAAAAGTCAAACAAAATTTATCGTCAAACTACTTTAATATATTTATATGTAATAATTAAAATTATATTTATTTGACAATAAATAAAATCCACTTTATAATAAAAGTGTGGAAGATTGGGACTTTCTTTATGGAATGTTTCACCTTTATAATATATATAAAATAACAAGTATTTCGTTTGAAAAAAAAAATAATAATAACAGTTATTTCAAATAAAAATGATTTGTAACCTTAGAGCATCTACATTAATAATGTTAAAATTAGTTATCCATTTAGTTCAAAAAAAATTAACTATCCAGATAAGCAAAAAGTAGAGTTTTTAGTGATTGTTAACGTACACCTAAACAAGTTAAATTTAATTATTAATATGTGTCACATTGGTGATTCTAACTAAGAGTGTTAAATTTAATTATCAATTTAATAGTCAAAGTATAGGCCAATTCCAATTTAATTAAAATAAAAAAGAAGAAATAATATCACATAAAGTGTTAAGTTTATTGTTAACTTTAACAACAAAAATAACTTGTTAAATTAAATATTTTTAACAACTACTTTAATACCACCAACGTAGGTTGTTTTTTGAGTTGTTAATTAATAACTCCACTAACAGCTTACTTTAACACTATCAATGTGGATGCTCTTATTTGTGCCACTCGTGATACACCCATGCAATCACGATAAAGGCTTTAATACATAGTCTTATAGTCATTTTAAAGTTGCCACCAATCCGTGTTACTTACGCTCTCATACCTACAATGCAAAACTATATAAGGTAATACTGAACAAGAAACGTCATGCATGTACGTGTGCATGATGTCTAAATGTGATGATGAGCAAACAGGCCCACATTCTTTTTATAAAATAACACATGAGGTCATAATCAATGAGGCCAATCATAAGCGCGCTCACGGCTTGCCAAAGGGGTACACGACCCCTCTGTGTATCCGTCGTTGCCTCAACCTTGGTTTAAGAGACTGCAAGGACTTATCAATATTATCAAATAATCAACTTCAGATCAATATACAACTATCAAGTCTCAACACCATATCCAGTATATATACCCAGTCAGTCAATCGCGGGACCCCAACACCCATATAGGGGTACGTTGTCCCAAATGATTCATATCTATCTGAACGACAATCAAAATGCGGTGTAACTATACGTGGATCACACAATCATCCATGGCGTCTCATGTACGTCAATCTTCTTTATCTCACATGCATGTTCCCATGTTTAATAGATGCGTATGGCATGCATTATATGCTTAACATTCCAAATATATCATGCCTAATCATGTTCACACATGTCGCATAACTCGAGATTGTCAATACATACCCGAATGTTATTGTATAATCACCACACATTGGAATTATTTCAATCATAGGGCATGACCAATCTATATTTCATGTTATCACATTATGGCATATAATACTATTGTTTTGTATTGTAGTTGAATCGTTACTTACCTTCTCTATTAACTATACGGTAACAATTCATAACCTTCGTGTTTCTCACTTGCACAAACGCTTACCCCACTTTCACATTTTTGTGTCTATATTTTAATATGTAACGACATGTTATTTCATTTTATTTATTGCCATGACATCCACCCTGAACAACCCAAGAGTCAATAAAACTTAAAACACTTAAAGCGATAAGTTTGGCGGCTAATGTCAAAACAATCAACTATTAACTATAATTATACATGTCCTAGTAGGGGCTTAACTCTTACCATGCCCAAGCTCGTCGAGTATCCAACTCTTTTTACGAATCTCAATTCCACACTCCATGCAAAAAGTTATTAGCATTTTCATACAAGCTATATATGAAGAAGAACAAGAAATAGGGGCGGCCAGCCCGGCAGCCCCCTCTTCTCTCTTGGATCTTGGGGGAGGCTGGCCACCCCAAGAATGGGGTAAAGACGAGAGAGACGGGGAATGGGTGTGTTTTACAAAATATTTCATTTTTTTCTTTCTCACCCGTGCCCCTGATTTATAGAAAATCTTAGGGACTTGTTTAGCAATTATTTAATTATCATTTAGTCCTTGTAGTTTCTTATTTATTTTTTCTTAGTCTCTCAATTCAACCAAAAAAAAAAAAAAGGAAGTTCTCATAAATATCTGAATAACTTACCTATAGCATTGAAAATTTCTGCAATCCCATCTGAAAGACTTTAATCTCTTGATGACTTTCAAATTTCTCAATGTAACATTAGAAACGGTTCCAAATATAATATAATTATAATTCCATGAAAATTTCTATACATCCCATAAAGTCATAAATTTTATATAAATTTTGCGGCGTTACATAACCACGCAATACTTGTTCAAACCACAACATGACATCTAACACAACTAGATAATAATTGGAACAATAAAAGACTTAGAATATTTACAGAGTATTACAAATTCTATACTAAGTGGTATTCGTATTGATTTCTTCAACCTTTATAATACCCAACTTGATAACCTCTTTCCATGAATATTTTGCTAGCATTGCCTGGTTGAATAATTCCATGAAAGTTTTGCTAGGATTGTTTAGTCATCCCATTGACATGGTGAATATAGCAGAAAGATCATTGTATTTCCACTTACTCTTTCACTTTTGAGTAAATGAAACAAGTTATTACAGATAAATATAAAGTCTTCATAATCTGTGATTTATACTCAGGTATTTGTTCTTCGATGCAGGACATCCGAGCTCATATCGTAAACTGACGCTACATTGCGGAGTGATGATACGTGCCCCGACCCTTCCAGCCACAGATATATTTCATGTGAGAACGTGACTTATGCTTCTTTTGCCTGTTCATGTTCACTGGCGATGCCACTGGACTAATTTTCTCAGGAACCGGGTTAGATTGATGAAATGATGCTAGTTCTTGAGTAGCTTCTTCACAAGAACGCTTGTCGAGCCATGATACAATGTCGGAGAAGACAATCTCGATGTTGTAATCTGGCTCGCCTGATGTCAGACCATGCCACATCCCAGGATAAAGTTTTACGCTCTTCCGATCTCTTTACTGCTTGCCCTCTCGTATAATTCCCGGCTCACCTCTGGGTCCGTCACTGTGTCGGCTTCACCGTGCAACACAAAGAATGGTAGTGTCACCTGTCAAAACACCAGAAAACAAAAGTATGATAACCACAATTACTACTTGAGAGCTCAGACAACCATCAGTGCTTAAAAAGTTAACTTATTTGAACAGAAATCTGCTAGTCACTTCAGGGATTGGAGAAAGAAAATTATATTCTGGAAACTAAGAAAAAGTAACATATCCAAACATGTTTAGTATATCAACTCTAGCTTTTCATCTACGTCGCGCATTATAGCGCCCATTAGCGAACTAACTTTTTCTCATTTTTTGTTGAATTAAGAGAGGGAATGAGTGGAACTGAATATGGACATCTGTGCAGTACAGTGAGTCCCATAAAATATGTGGATATGATTTGTTTGATCAGATTCAAATTTGAAATAGAATGAGAAAAAAAATGCTGGCTAAATTATGCTGAACTGACTTCAAAAATGACAACCATGGGATAATGACCTCTTGCAAACTGTCTTCAAGGTTCATGCTAGTTCTTAGCATTTCAAGTGCTGTTTTCAACCTCGGCTTTTCTTGGTATATCAACCTGTTGCAGCGTATCTGCAGAATATTTAGAGGGAACATAAAATGGTTAGTCAATGAGTTCATTTCAAATTATCAATAATAATTTCCCAACAGAATGATAGTCTCACCTCTTCTCGTTTAATAGGATCCTTGAAGGCCGAATCAATAACATCCTTTGTAGGAACAATCTTCCACTTTGGTATCACATCTTCCACCCGAGTCAGAAGACTTCTCACTAGGGGGTGTGGTTTCACCTTCTCAGAGATCTAACTACGTGAAAAAATAAAAATAAAAAATAAAAAGAATAGAAAATAGAAGTTTCCGCTGACTTTTTTGCATATTAAGAGCTTGAGCGCTTTTGTCGATCAAGAAAACTTCAATAGACCATAAACTGATATTCTTAAGACAACAAGATAGCATTTCTTTCATGTTTCGCCGAGAGGTAACAGTCGACGCTATTAAAAAAGAATCTTTAGAATCATGTGTTGCTTTGTTATATTGTCAAGTCCTCTCTAGTAGAGTATGCTTGATGTGAACTTCACATCCAAAACCATACTCGAGTCGAGAAAATAGGTTAGCTAGGTTTTCTACTATAACAAAATATAAAAGACCATCAGTTTTATTCACACAACCTTGCACATTGGAGCAACTAAAACAGCACCATGCCAGAAAGAAGGGTCTCTTTTGTGTATTAACAGAGACACAGCCCCACCCATCGACTCCCCATATAAGAACCTTCGCTTTCCCCTGTATTCGTCCTGTCCTGAAATCGATGGAAGTAAATCCCTTTTTGAGTAAATTAAGGAAATAACAAAATGCAGTTCCAAAAAATTTATAGGCATGCACAATTTGATCCAAGAAACCCACAAAATGATCTAGAAGTCCAAATATCCAAGTCCAAATTTGTTTTCAAACAAAATAAGAATGTTACTAGACAACCAATTAATGAGACAATCAAACACAGACAAAGACAAGAATGAATAATGTCAACACCTAATTTCAGCATAATGGATTTGTAAATTAATGTTAATTAATAAATACTCTCTAGAAGGTTGAAACTTGAAATGAAAAATCGAAGCATACTTAAGTGGGGGAGTTGGGTAACTTACCACAAATTGATTTGAAATGGTCACTGCAGTCATTGACAATGTTGTCAAATTTTTTGATGTAACAACGGGCACCCATGGACCGTCCATGGCCTTCGTAATCTATACCAAACACCGCATAACCATGACTAGCCAGTCTTGTTCCGCAGCCTAACCAATCCAATTAATCAGCTGTAAGAATTCGAATAAGCTCAAATTGAAGGTCAATCATGGCCTTCATAATCAATATAAAACAGGTAACATCCATGACTAGCTAGCTCAAGTCTGAACATTGCAGCCTAACGAAAATCCACTTATGCTAAGAACTGGAATTAGGTTCGGTTAAAAGAGACAACTGTTCATCCGTATGGTTAACTTGACAAGGTTTATCGTTATCAATGGACGATTACCACTTCATTAAACAAGATTTCTCCTTTTTTCGCAATACTAGGGACATCTGACCACTTCAGGCCTAACTATTAGTTTGCCTGTTACACTGATAAACCATATCTAACTACCCTGCATAACATTTTCCAGGGCACTAATGATGGATACTTACTAAATTAACCACCGATAGTCTTACTTTGACAATAATAGTGACAAGTCACCAGTTCAGACCTAACTATTTTGCCTGTTAACCAAATCAACCAAATCCATCTAAACTACATAATATTTTCTGGGCAAGAATTTGACCTTATACCAACAGTTCTTTGCGTATTGTTTTGTGACTTGGTAAACAAACAATTTTTTTGTGGATGGTATTAAAGAAAGACGAAAAATTCTATAAATCTTATCAATTGTAGTGTCTAGTAATATCCAATACCACGTGTTCGTAATGGGTAATAAGAATGAACAACTCCAAGAAAAATACAAAGCCAGGATTCACACCACCCTGTGACTTCTTGCTTGCCCAAGTTTAAATTATGCAATTCAACTCCACCCTATAATAATTCAAGAAAACTATAATGCTGAGAAGATAATAAAAAGAAGTGGGCCTCCATATTTTGGTAGGTTGACATGAAGCACAGGTCATCATAACATATATATATATATATATAACTAAGCAGGAAAGGGGGGGGGGGGCAACAGGGCATGGGCATACCCTCCGCTATTAATCTTTCTATATTCTGCATAGTTGTCTAAAGTGCACTTGTCAAGTTGTTAATATCATTACTGGGTACTCATAATACTCCCATATCAATATTTAATTCACTCTTTCTACAATCGCTAACACAGAGTAGACCGAATGACAGGGCTAATAAGAAAAATATTTAAAACATTCTATCTAATAGTGCTTACCAAACGCGTACTTAAAAATGAATTTTGAAGAAACTACGGTTTGGTTTAAGATAGGAAGAAAGAAAACGCGATAAAATTTATTTCTTCCTTCTTGATGTATCTCCAAAAATGTAAGTGAAATAAAGTGGATAGTCCATGAATGGGAACATGTTGACTTTGAAAATTGAAACCATCACTTTGTGAAAAATATTATAGAGGCATAGATAAATTGGCAAAAGCATGTTTTCCTTTTCAAATTGCTAATAACAGCCAGAAAAGTAAATACCAATAACAGCTGGTGGTAGTACAATCTTTTCAATGAATACAGTTGTATTTATTATAAAGGGCAAACATGCATTCATGAAATGTGTACGTATGGACAGCAGAGGCATTAAAATCTTATAATAAAAAATTAAAGAGATGATGAGAAAGAAAGGACAGATCACATGGGTAACAGCTTTATTACCTTTCATGAAATTACTGCACTCCATGGCATAACCTGCAACTCATCAAGCAAACTTGAATAAGAAAAGCAAGAAAATTATATGCAGAAATCAGCAGTACGTGTTTCTGTGAGAGAGAGAGACCATGACAGAGAAAAACAAGAGCCTTGGGGGAAGATGAAGGAGGCAACCATCTGCATGTAAAAAGCTGCACTCCTCTGGAATTATATATGTACTCCTAAACCCATCCAAAATCAAACAACAAAAGCATCCAATCAGAAAAAATTCATTCTCAATTCAATCCCAGATTTCATAAATGAACGGAAACAACTAGTAATGCGGTGCATACGGTTGGGCGTGTTCTACCCAAAAAAGCAAAAAAGGTTGCAAAAAAAAAAAAAAATCGATTTTAAACAAGAGCAACAATGAACCCACCTCATGATATTCAACATCCATTTTCGATTTGATGCGAACAGAAGAAATCCAAGCTAAGAAACGGAATAAAACATGAAACTCTCGAACTCGCACTTTGAACTATATAGCAGATTTGCAGTTGTAGAGGTGCAGGAAAAGTGGAAAACGAAACAGAGAGAGAGATTGATTCAAACTTCTACGGTGATTTTTGGTTTCCTCTCTTTGACGTCGGAAGATTCCAAAAATTTTTCTGACGATTACGTGTAGGCAATCTCATGCCCACGTCCCAGTATTTCAGATAATGATAAAATAATAAATACGTATCCTGCATAGACTAGAGTATATATATTTATATGCCCCACTCTGCTCATCAAAGGCGTGTACTATTGATGATAACTGCACCCACTCCTTTTCCCCGGAAATGATTAACTGTTAGATGTTTGTGATTGGTGAAGCTATGGGGCAATTTTATACCCACTACCGATACCCGTAGGACCTGTCCCGAACGAAGCAGGTATTACCCCTCTGTTAATTATTGAGATGGGTACGGAGTAAAATTTTTCGCCCTGAACTCTTATCGGATTGGAGACGGATAGTGGCAGTCCCGCCCCGACTCGATACTCGATTTTTTTTTTAATTATAAAAAAAATTAAACATTGAAGAAGGGCTAGTAAAGAGTTGAGGATTTAAACTGTAGGCACTCAAAGATAAATCAATATACCTTAACTGTTTTACACAACTTTCTTTTTGTTAAATTTCTAGCAAACTTTATACTAATTCAAAACAAGCCAATTTGGGCTTGATATATGATAATTTAAATGGTTTTTTTTCATGTAATTTCTAAGTTTTTTAAATTTTTTTAAGATTTCTTAATGGGGCGGGTAATGGGTATTTTTCGTACCCACTCCGAACCTCTCCCACCTCGTACCAGCCCGGTATCTGATTCAATCAGTTGAATCGGGTACGGAGCGGGGTTTCCTTAACCCGCCCCCTCCCCGTTGCCATTCCTAGCCACACGAAACCACACGTTAACGCGTCGTATGGAGGCGCACATTATATGGAAAAATATGTACCTCTACATGACACATCACTGTTGGGTCCTATAATGTCTGACACTTTAAGAAAATAAAATATAAAACATCTGGTGTCGTTGCGACACCAAACACAGAGTGCACTGTAATAGACAATTAGTAATCACTAAAGTAATTTGTAAAGATGATGGTGTGTATGATAATTAATATTATTTCACATATCCATCATTTCATCATCATGCGTTCTTTATCTCCCCCAATGTATCCAATGAGATCCTACTACATAATCCATTAGACTTGTCATTCGCATAGAATGTGACCGTTCTTTGATCCTTCAACCTTTTCCCCTCACGGAACCACATTGTTTTCTTGAAAAGTTACTCTTGGATAGGTGTCTCTAATCCATTATTGAAACCCACCTATAAACATTTGGAATTTGCAAGTAGTCTACGGGGATGAATTCTTTGGCCAAAATAATTTTTCTTATTATTACAATACGAGTAATTTAAACGTACTTAACACATTGTATAGCAATATATATATATATATATATAATAGATAAAACTTAGTACAATGAAATAATTAGCTTTGAATTCCTATGATTGTTGATAGTAGTTAAATATATTTAAATCTATGATATCATTATTTCTATAATTAAAAAAAATTCATAATCATTTATGATTATTTCCTTAAAGGTATTGTTTAAATAAATTTCTTATAAAATACTAATTCAAAGGGATAACAATATGGTAGCTTTGTATTTAACACTGTGATTTTAATCTTGAAATTGAACTAAAATTAACCACAATAAAAATTAAATATTAATCTTTAGTGTAATAAATACAATATTATTTTATAATTATAATTGTTTCAAGAAAAGTTTCACAATATTTTAATAAGAGTGTAATAAATAGAGAGCGATATTAGCTTCATAATGTTTTAATTTGTTCACAATATTTTAATATATTGTGATTCATATAGTGCAATGAATGGGGTGTCATTAGAAGAAATGGCAAATTGAGATTTAAAAGAAAATGACATGAGTAAAAGTGGAATCTAAATGTTTTACAAAGGTTTCACCTTTTATATATTACTGATGATAGTGAATGCTATTTATTTAAGAAATTTTATTTTACCTATGCTAAGCATGTTATTATGCATATGGGGTATATGTGACACACATCTAAATTACAAGCATCTCACACTTGTAAGCTGGATATGTTATGTACGTATATCTGCATGCAGGTAAAATAAAATTTTTGTCCTTATTACACACTATTTTTTTCTTTTGATACAAGGGAGAGATAAAGGAGGAGCATGTGTGGTAAATACTCGATACATTTTGTCCATAGTGTGGAAACTTAGCATCTACAACACTTGTTAAAACCACCCGTATTGCACACTATTAAATACACTCAAGTAGAGTATTTTCAATAGACTCTATTTTAAAAGAGCATATTCTATAATTTAAAAAGTATTTTTAAATTTAAAGAGCAAAAATTTTGACAATCTCTAACAAATTCTTTACTTGTAACTCTTTATTTAACTTTCATAGCAAGCATTCATTATTTTTCCTCATTTTAATTTAACTGTTAATAGCTACCTATGTTTAATATGCATTGTTATTAATAAAATGTGCACGTGATGAGATATATAGATACAAAACTTTAATTTTTCCTCACACCTTTCTTTTCATTCTTACTGTTAGTACAAAATCTTTTGTAAATTGACATTCCTTATTTTTGCTAAATGTCAAAATATTTGTGACATAATTTGTATAATATTTTTACGTGTGATATTTTAAGCATGCAAATTGATTGTCTTGGCCGAAAAGATAATGTTGGGGTGTGTGTACATTGTCTTGAGGCACAAGAATTTCGAACTCATGCATATTCTTAAGTTTCCTAATGTGTGTTACATTTTAATTACCTTATTTAATTAGGTTAAACTTCTTGCATGATAAGTTCTACTAGAATTAGGAAAGTTTTGTATTTATGGTATAATCGAATTCTAACTTACCTTATTCTTGTCTACTACATGTATATGGTATCCTTGGAGACGACTTATACAAGGACTCAAAGACTACTCTATATATATATGTATTATCTCTTGTAAGTTAAGGGGGACTGAAACCGAACGATCGAGCCATACATTCATAGCATTATTCTTTGGAGCTCGACGCAAACAAGAGAAAACAAACACACTGACATATCCCGCGAGATTTAATCTTGCATTCGGACTTCAATGTCTTAAAACCGTTTTTGTTTGGCAAATCATGTATAGTGCATTGATTGGAGATCATATATATATGTACAAAGGACGATTCACACAAGATTGCAAAGGTTTAGGAGGTCTTATTTCCCACGATGAGTTCAGGTGTTCTCTAGGAAGCTTGATGTACGTTCTCGTGTAAGTGCGATAGCGAGAGAAGAAGAGCAACGCACGTTGTCACATGTCAAAAGGAGCAAATAAGAGAGTTTCTTTTATAAGTTTTTCCTTTTGAATATTTAGTATATATTGCGATATCACTAAATATCTCGAGCTGTACTAAACTCTTATCTGTGTTAGTGGATTGTTTGTCCTATGGCAAGGGTGCCCGCAGTTTTTTCCATTTGGGTTTCTACGTCAACATATCTGATGTTATTTATTTTCCGCATACTTATCCAACTTAGACATATCTAAATCGCGTTACATTAATCACCAGAAAAAACTATTAAGTAGCTATGTAGGATACATCATGATTAAAGTCTAGATAACCACACATTCACAGTTCGTATCAAAACGGGTTCACTTAAGTTATTAGTGAGATCATATTCATCTAGACATAGATACATCTTCAGTTAAACCACATATCCTAGACGGGTCTAACTATGCATATTGGAAAGTTCGCATGCAAATTTATATTCAGTCTATTGATAAATAGGTCTTGGACTTCTATTCATACTGGTTACACACTACCCACTGTTACTGCTACAAATGGTACTGTTTCTATTAAGTCCGATACTCAACTTACTACAGAAGAAAATACTATGTGTGGATGGAATTCTAAAGTTTTAAATGCTATTTTTTCCTTTATAGATCAAAGTTAGTTTAAACTTGTTACTAATTGCAGGACTGCTAAGAAAGCTTGGGATACTCTTCAAGTTGCTAATGAAGGAACAATAACAGTCAAGTCCTCAAGGGTCCAGATGCTCATTCTTGAGTTTGAGCAAATCGCAATAAAGAATTCAAGGACTACTATGATAGGTTGCATGAAATCACTAATCAAGCGCAGGCACTAGGCAAGATATATTCTGATCGAAAGATTGTTAACAAGATACTACGATCTCTTCTGGACAGATTCCAGATGAAAGTCACTGTTATTGAAGAAAGCAAGAATCTGGAGGAGATGAGGGTTGAAGAGTTTTGTAGGATCCTTATTAACATACGAGCTAAACATATCCAATGAAAAAAGGAGAAGAAATCCAGGATTGCATTTAAAAGTAAGGTGGAAGATTCTGAGACAGGGCAAGATACTGGTAATGAGGATAAGATGGCACTCCTCACCAAGCAATTCAAAAGGTTCTTCAAGAACGAACAGCAAAGAGGTGAGAGATTTAAAAATCTGTATAAGCCTCAGAAACCATATCAGAAGCAAAATCAAAGTAACACTTAGACCTGGAACTAATCAGACTCTATATGAAATTTGGAAAGACAGAAAACCTAGATTGAGTTATTTTCATGTTTTTGGTAGTAAATGTTATATCTTGAATGATAAATATCACCAGGGTAAATTTAATGCCAAATCTAATGAAAAAGTCTTTGTTAGATATTTTGAGAATTCTAGGGCTTGTAGAATTTATAATATGAGAACTCAAAATATTGTTGAGTCTATGAATGTTAAAATTGATGATACTGCTGACTACTTCGTTTATTCACTAGAACCTGAAATTGAAAATCTGGAAATCATCATAGTACAGAATCAGACTGACAAAACTGAGTCAGAACACATCCTGACTCAGAGAACTGCATTAGGACATAAATCCTGAGCGAGATACATCCCGCCGAGGTCAAAACGAACAAAATGCAGAATCTAAATCTGAATCAAAACCTGAATCAGAACCAAAACCTTGACGACCATCTACTAGAATTCAAAAAGCACATCCAGTTGACAATAACCTTTCCAGTAGAGAAGAGATGGTGACCAGAAAAAAAGTTTCAACAAGAATTTGGTCACATGCGTTATATCTCACTAGTTGAACCTAAAAATGTGAAAGAAAATTTACAAGATGACAATTGGGTTCAAGCAATGCAAGAGGAGCTAAACCAATTTGAAAGAAATCAAGTTTGAGAACTAGTGCCAAGACCCTCTAATGGCAATGTTATTAGAACTAAATAGGTCTTGAAAAACAAGTCTGATGAACAAAGTAAGATCATCAAGAACAAAGCAAGACTTGTGACTCAAGGCTAGACCCAGATGGAAGGGATAGACTTTGATGAGACATTAGCACCAATGGCCAGACTTGAGTCAATTAGATTACTTCTTGCAGTAGCATGTCATGTGGATTTCAAACCATATCAGATGGATGTGGAGAGTGCAATTTTTAATGGCATTCTGAATGAGGAAGCATATGTTGAGTAACCACTAGGATTTACTGATCTATAGTATCCTGATCATGTGTACAGGTTGAGGAAAACTTTATATAGCTCAAAACAAGCTCCCAGAGCTTGGTATGAAAGACTCACCACATTTCTTCTTGAGTAAGGCTAAAATAGAGGAGATACTGACAAAACCGTATTCATCAAGCCATTGAAGAAAGGAATCAGTGTTGCTCAAATATATGTCGATGATATTGTGTTTGGATCAACGTCAGAAGCTAGGACAAAGGAATTTGTCAAAACAATGCAAACTGAGTTTGAAATGAGCATGGTAGGTGAACTTACATTTTTTCTGGGATTACAGGTGAAGCAAGACATATCTGGCATCTTTATCTCTTAGATAAAGTATGCTAGAAATCTGGTAAAGAAATTTGACTTGGAGATTCTAAACCGATGAGAACTCCAATGGCTCCCAATCAGAAATTGTTAAAGGATGATCATAGAAAGGAGATAGATCCTACCTTATATCCTAGCATGATTGGGAGTTTACTCTATCTGACAACAAGCAGGCCAGATATATCCTTCAGTGTAGGTGTGTGTGCAAGATATCAGTCTAAGCCGAGAGAGACACATCTGGCAGCGGTTAAAAATATTATCAAATATATCAGTGGAACAACAGAGTATGGCATATGGCTTTATAATAAGACACCAATGCTAATCTTGCTAGATACTCAGATACATATTGGGCTGGGAATGTTGATGATAGAAAGAGTAATTCATGAGGAAGTTTCTACATGGGAAACAACCTAGTTGCCTAGATGAGAAAAAAAAATTTCATTTCACTCTCCACAGCAGAAGCAGAATACATAGCTACAGGAAGTTGTTGCATACAGCCTCTATGGATGAAACTAATGTTGAAGGACTATGGAATTTCCCAAGATCAGGCACTGCTTTCTGTGATAACATAAGTACTAAAAATATTTCTAAAAATCCTGTTCAACACTCTAGGACTAAGCATATTGATATAAGACATCATTTTATTAGAGAGTTGGTTAAATAGAAAGTGATTGTCTTGGAGTATGTTCAGAAAGAGGATCAGCTTGTAGATCTGTTTACTAAAGCATTAGATGCATCTAAGTTTGAAGGCCTAAGAAAATAGATTGGCATTTGCATATAGCCTAAATAGGCTTAACATCATAAAAGAAAAAGAAAAACTGCATTGCATGTATACAAAAATAAAAATAAAAAAGGGTGAAAAAAAAGAAAATCTCAGAAAAATAGAAAGTTTTTATTATTTGCATTTTTCATATAGTTGTGTGATTTGTGTGTCATTCATGGTCATATTAACCAAATCACTTTATATCTGTGTAGGATATCACTGAGATATCCAGATAAGGACGCATCCTGAAGAGATCAGTCAAAGCTCGTTCTCCTAATTCCATAACGATAAATTGAATAAAAAAGATGGAATACGTCCTGCCTGCTTTTCACTATAAGGGGTTGCTGATTGAGAGTCATAATTTTGATGTAGACCTATAGTCAGTATCTACATTCTTCGGCACTACATACTACTAATAATGTCTAAAGGGTAGAGTTAGTAAGGGCAAAAGCTACTAGTCAACTAAATCTTTGAGTGCTTGCAACTACCTTTACCCTCAAAAGACAATGATCAAAATTATAGAAAAAGTCCAGCATGCCAAGGACTTAAAAGTTGTATTCTTTTTATAAGAGTTGTTTAGATGATGGTCGGTCTTCTCGTGCATCATTCATAAGTATCAATAAGTCAGGACCTTACGAAGTGCAAAGTGGAGTCAAGATTGATCATAAAAAGATAAATTCAAAATAAATTCCATTCAGAAATAAATTTCTTTCATTGAGAATAGTTCAATTGGCTGAATATTTCATGGTGTGAACTTCACTAGGTATTTTGGGTAGAATACTAAAAATTAAATTAATGTTGGTTCATTACATTTGCATATGTTTGCCTGAATGAATCTAGCACAGATGCATCTTGTACTTTAGTCGATAGGTCAAGCAGTATACATCTGGCTGAGCTTCTACTTGTGGTAATTACAGGTAAACCGCTCATACAATTTTTTAAATCTATAACGGGCAAATTTTGAAAATCAACATCAGAGGCTTTTTAGTTTCCCTCTTATTTTCATACCCTTCCCTCTTTTTCTTAACCCTAACTGAAACTCTCTCATTCTCAAAAGTTAACTATTCTCAAATTCTTCAAATTTACCTAGTTTCTTTGTATTTTCTTTTCAAAACATTCTATCACAGAAACTATGGCCAGAAAGTCTATTGTCAGAACTGGTGCTGGATGTAGGGAAGAAGAGGACGTGGTGGTCGCGGAAGCTGTACTACGAAAAGCACAAAAGTAGATGAGGTTCTGTCGCAATTGGCAGTGAATCAGGATGAAATTCATCTTCCTATACAATCAAAAGGGGAAATTCTACAAGTTGAATCAGTCGAACCGACACCGATAGCCACACTAGAGAAACAAGCAGTAGAAGTCCCTTACAAAATCGATCCTTTTTGGGCAATGATCTTGTTCAAGGGGGAAGTTCAAAATCGATCCGCCAAAGTAGAAGTACAACCACAGCTGGAAAACCAAGTTCTACCAGAACTGCCAGTCGTTGGACAGGAAGTACGATCTCCAGAGGCTGCACAACAGGAAAATCCACAAATTCCTATACCTACGCAAGAAGAAATTCTTCAGGAAGCCCCAAATCTTCAAGAGATTTTACAGTCAATCGCTAGGGATCACTCGAACCCTACCGATTTTGGGGAGAATCAATAGCTAGTGAACACAAATCAATTGCAACAACCGATTGTTGAGGAAGAACAGCCGAAATCTCCAGTGAAGGAGATAGCATAATAGAATCTATCCTTTTCGCATTCTGCGGAGGAAGAATCAAAAGGAGGATAATCCGACAACTCTGACAAGTTAAAATCAAGAGCATCAGAAGAGGATACATCCACTTCAGACAGAGAACAAAAGTCAAAAAAGTTGAATGAAAAATCCGAAAGTGAGTATGAGGCTAAGGATGAAGAAGAAAATTCTGAGGAATTTTCTACTGATAATGAGGTTATCGAGGTATTTTTAGAGAAAGAAAAACAAAAAAAAGGAAGACATCAAAAAGGGAAAGCAGAAAGTTGAGACACCAGTCAGGAAAATTCCTACCAGACAGAGACCAACCGGGGTGAAAATTGGGAGTCCAAAGAAAAGGACTCATTCTGAATTTGAATCTGAAGAGGAAGCAGACTTACCGGACTAGGATGTATATTGGGAAGACTCTTCACCAGAAGGATCGGACGAGGTTAGAACGCATCTTGATGACCCAAAGGACTTCAAGCGTATTGAAATTCAAACAACCCGAGGTTCTTTCGTTCCTTATAACTTTTGTTTTCATGATTCTAGAAATGTAAAACTTTTCAAGAAATATGTCATTTTTACAAAATTTCAGTATGAGAGACGGGTTATGTTTTCTGATTTTGAGGAGTACGGTCTAGGGGAGTTAGTTAAATTTTTCAAGATTGAAAAATTATTTGACTGTTGAGGCAAGGCTAATGAGATATTAGTAAGGGAATTCTTGGCTAATATCCCTAAAAATCTTGGTGCCTCTAAGTGTTCCTTTATTTCTAAGATTTATGTGAGAGGGAGAATGGTGAGATTCACACTAGATAGTTTGCGAAGTTGCATACGGGCTAGGCAATTCAATATTTCTGAACACACTGAGCAGAATACATCAAACAATGACATAGCCCAGAAACTGATTGGAACAAATTGTCCAGCTAGAAGATCTTATTTTTGGGTAGCACAGAAGTCTTTGAGGTATAAGTTGCTACATAAATTTGTGATGACTAATCTGGACCCACTCACACATAAGACCAAAATGAACAGAATGAGACCACTTCTTCTATTTCAGTTGGGGACTAAAAAGGCAATTGATTAGGGACAGCATGTACTTGATATGATTAAGAGTTGCATA